>JBBPBX010006599.1:0-15539 GCA_038048925.1 Garcialebias charrua
TTAGCGGATTATTGTCCGTCCACACGGTGAATTGATGGCCTCTCAACCAATGATGGAACTTGTCACACACTGCCCATTTTAATGCGAAAAATTCTAGTCGGTGTGCAGGATATTTGGATTGGGCATAACTCAACGATTTACTTGCAAAAGCAATTGGTCTGGCCGTTGAACCACCTGCAGGCACTTGTGATAGGACTGCGCCAAGTCCGTCGGTAGAGGCATCCACAGACAGGAGAAAGGGCTCACTGAAGTTTGGGTGGGCCAGCACCACACAATCTAGCAAAGCTTGCTTCAGTTGATGAAAAGCGTGCTGACAATCTGTCGTCCAATCCTCAGCACGGAGCTGTTTGCGAATTTGGCGGCGTTTTCTCCCACTTCCACGTGGACCTTTAGAGCATGAGATTAGCCGAAACAACGGTTTGGCTATGGCAGAACACCCTTCAATAAACTGCTGGTAGTAGACTACCATGCCAAGAAAGGAACGGATCTTCTTCTGGGAGGGAATATTTGTGCCAATTTCCATAAGGTCAGACTCGGTGATGGTGGTGATAGCAGTCACTTTATCAGGGTCAGACTGGATCCCATCTATGCTGATGATATGACCAAGAAACTTCACTGACCTCCTCAGAAAGTGACATTTCTTTGGGGCGAGCTTTAGGTTATGGCTCTGGAGTCTCTGGAAGACCATGTGCAGACGCTCCAGCGCTAGGTCTTCTGTTGGAGCAAACACCAGGACATCATCCAGATAGCACAACAAGCTCATGAAGTTCTGGTCACCGAAGATGTTTAGCATCATTCTCATGAATGTGGCGGGACTATTACAGAGTCCTTGAGGCATTCGATTATACTCATACAATCCAAAAGGCGATGAAAAGGCAGTGTACTTTCGGTCAGCTTCATGCACTTCCACATTGTAATAGCCAGAGGTCAAATCCATGGTTGAGAAAAAGGCATTGCCCCCCAGAGCTGCTAGAGCATCAGCTGGATGAGGGAGTGGGTGAGCATCCTTGACAGTGCGTGCATTGATCCATCGGAAATCATTACAGATACGTAGGTCACCCGACTTCTTCCACACGATCACTAATGGAGATGCAAATTCACTGCTAGACTTTCGTATGATGTCACGCTCTTCCATCTCATCCAATGCCTCTCTCAATTTTTCATACTGGGTTGGTGGTATGCGCCTACATGGCAATCGAAATGGTTTCTCATCCATGACTCTGATGCGATGTAGGAAACCAGTGGCTTTACCACAATCCATCTTGTCCCTTGAAAAGATTGATTGGTATTGAACAATGAGCTCAGCCAGCTTAGCCTTATATTCAGGGGCAACGTCACATGACTCAATGTCCACATCCGACAGCCCCAGTCCTCTTAGCCTTGCCTGAGGGGTGTCAACTGTGCTCGATGCCACAAGGTGAGGATGATCTGGTAAAGTCGAGTCCTCTGAGACGAGGCTGTGTTTTGTACTGTTGTCCAACGGTACTTGAACTTGTTGTTGGATGTCGAGTTGGGAACCAGCAAACATCTCCACTGAATCACAAGTACTCACATCCGCCAACTTAGTATTACGTCTCAAAGTAACCAGCTTGTCTGATGGATTAATGACCTTTAATGGGAGCCACCCATCTGCTCTCAGGATTGACACCGACCTCCCCACCAAGACTGTTCTCGGTTTAGATCTGGCGGTTGTTGGCTCCACGACAACAGTACATCCAGCCAACAGATTATTCACCTGTGGCAACTTGCCCCAAATCAGATGCTCTGTCATGGGTTCAAGAGTAACAGCTCGCTTGATTTTGATAGTTCCAACTGCATAATGGGCGTCTGAATCGGCAGCTTCCACCCTTGCCAACAAATGTAGCAGTTTCTGCTCTGCATCACTACTGTCACAGAGTGCTGTGGGGCCTTGGTCCTGGATGTCTTGCTTCAGCTTAAACCTGTTAATAATGTATTTCAACAGGTTACTGCCAACAATCAGTTCTTCATTCTGGTTCTCAACGATCAATGTTGGGACAATCACTTTGTAATCATAAAGATCCATCTCCAGATCGCACATGCCAGAAGGTAATGTCCTGGACCCCCCACATCCAATCAACACAGTGGCTGTCGGCTCAAGGGCGGGGCTTCTTAAAACATCCTGCTGTAACAGCTGAGGTATTACTTTAGAGCTCAGTGTGCACGCCATCGACCCGCTATCCAGCAAAGCTCTGACCGTAACCACTCCTCCCAGTGTCACATTTTCATAAAACAAGTTGTCATGTTGTTTGAGTCTCTGAATGTTTTGGATTATTGGTGTATATCCCATTTTTCTCACTTCACATGCACTTTGACATATAGACTCCATGTCATTTTCAATATTTGCAACAGGGGGATCACTTTTAGGCCCAACACTTGTCCCCACCACATGCAGGCCAGTCAGTTTTCCTGAGGCTGCACCACCTGCTTATCGCTCCCAGGCTTCCTCACCACAGTCCCTGGACACTCTGCTCGGATGTGGTCAGGTGCAAAACAGCTGAAGCACAGATGGTTGGACCTGCAGTGGTACTGAGTAGTGTGTCCACCCTCGCTACACACAGCACAAGGTAAGGCAGGCTTTACTTTTGTCGGCTGGTCCCTCTGGGTGTGTACATTGAACCTTCTTTGAACATTGTGCTGTTGTGGCTGCTGCTCCAGCACACGTTCAAGTAGAGCGATGACCCGGTCCAGGCGGTCTGGCGAGCTCTCAGCTGTCTTCCCAATAGCAGCAGCTGGAGGTAGTACTTCAGTACGGAGTGTCGCACTCTGCACAGACGAGGTGACTTCCTGGTGCTGGGAAGACAGGATGCTTGACATTTTGTGTTTGGTTAGTCGCTTGCGATTTCTGCAATTCTCAACAAGCTTCTCGTGAATTTCAGCCACTGTCCAATCTTTCAGCTGCTTACATTTGAATATGAGTGACAGTTCAGGATCAGGGCAGTTCTGGATAAACATGGCAGCTAGATCACCAGACAGAGAGTCAAAAGCTTTATTTTGTCTCTTTAAAGAGTCCTCTGTCATGTCCAAAGCTTTGTTAAGTCTCAGCCAATAGTCAAAGGGATGTTCGTCAGGGTGGGGCACCGTAGCATAAAAGTCTGCTAAGGGCAAGCTAGAGGACATAGTATCACTGAAGTGCTGCTTCAGTATCTCAAAAATGGGCTCAGGTCCTGTAGTCAGATTTAAAACTGGCTTACTGCGTATGCCAACTTTAACTACTTCATGTGCCCTCCCCACCAGCTTAGAGATCACCTCATCAGCCTGTTCAGCCACAGGGATGTCTTTCTTTCTCATATAAGTTAACATCATAACCTCCCACTCTTGGACTGAACATGAATCATGATCCCCTTTAAAACTCACAGGTTCTTTCACATCAGGGCGAACAATGACATTTAACATGGTAGACTCGTTAGCTGTAGCTCCAACCACCCCTGGACCCACTGTATTACTCAAACGGGTCTCAATGCAAGCTGCAATACTTTCACCTATTGAAACTCCAATTCGTGAAGCTATGTCACTCAAAAGTTTACCATCAACTTCACACTGTGGAGCATTAACAGTGTCATTAACTCTTTCACCCACATAAACAAAATTTGATTTTGGTGTGGATGCTTCTGGGGTATTCAAATACAAACCCCTACCTCTGGCAACTGCAGGCATAGGAGTAAACATTTCAAACCCCCTCCCCCTACCAAAATAATTATTGCTTGCCATAACTCAGCCCTTAATGATCAAAAGCAACAAAAAACAAAAAAATATATATATATAATAATAATTTTCAGTTATTATTATTAATTATTATTATTATTAATTATTATTAATTTGATCACTTACAAATTAAACACGAGCAAAAGTGCACCTTCAACAAATCAACAAGAAAAACCTGAATGAAAAAGCTGTAAAAACATTAAAACTTATTTTGTCTCAAAGTGCCCCTCCTCCTTCAGAGAGCGCAGCGCAGAGAGAGAGAGAGAGAGAGAGAGAGAGAGAGAGAGAGAGAGAGAGAGAAGAAAGAAGAAAAAAAAAGACCTCCTGTATCATAGTGCAGCCACAGCGCTCAATCAACACAAAACGGTTAAAATGAATTAAAAAAATAGCTCCACACTTTCAGACTGGCCACTGCACTACCAGACTGAGCAGCGAAGAATCCACACGGGGCTGCGGTACCGGCCGGGTCTGATGAACGGGACAGATGCGCGCGCAGCCACCAACTGCCGCGGCTCCAGGGTGTAGACGCAGCCCACCAACTGCCGCGGCTCCAGAAAGTAGACGCAGCCACTCGCGCTGGAGAAGTTGAAGAACGGGTCACAGGCACCAATGTAACCTCATCAAATGGTGAATTCGTTCAGAATAAATCAGGTCTGCGTTGTGTTATTAAGGACCAGGAGACAGGATGAGGTGAAACGTTGTTTATCTGTACAGAACAGAATATGGACTGATCATAAATCAGGTTCATCACAGCGGGTACAGCACCTCATGCCCATCTCGTATGAATTGGCCAACTGCCATATTTACAACATTAATATTAAACAGAAATACAAATAAATAAAATAATGTGTACCTGTACAGAACAGAATATGGACTGATCATAAATCAGGTTCATCACAGCGGGTACAGCACCTTATGAGGAAAATCATTTCATGTCAGCATCAAGCTAACATAATATTTTACTGGAGCGTTTAACTCAGTGGACCTACCTCATGCCCATCTCGTATGAATTGGCAATGAGATGTCTGTGTTCACAATATTTATAACCGCCAATCAGCCAGAGGGGGCGCTGTTTCACCCATTACACATGAACCTTAACTTGGAAGTAATGACAAGTGGAATTATATTCAATATTAACTATGTTACATATATATAGAGTATAGCCTGTATATCCTTCACCACTCATTACTGAGGTGGAACAGGGCAGCTAACGTGTACACCTAGACCAGCTCCCAGCTACATACTGCTGATTTCTATGGAGCTTGGAGCTTATTTATATAGCGCTTTCCAGCCCCCTATGAGGGCCCCAAAGTACTTTACAATACCAACCATCCACCCATTCATACACACATTCATACACTATGATGAGTCATGACATATCAAATAAAGAAGGCGCCCTCATGTGGTGTTGGGTAGGTACTACAACCGCAGTATACATACAGATTGTTACAAGTTTCAGTCTTACATATTAGGGATGGGCGATATGGCTCAAATATAATATTGTGATATTTCAGAGCATTCTGACGATAACGCTAAATTCCGTGATATAACAAAAAACAGAAATCATAGTTGTTTATTTGACAAAATTAACTTAACATGTTGCTTTGCAGTATTATCTAAATTTTTAAAAACAACGAGGGGTAATTTTACTGAAATTACTTTATTTAGTAAAGTATTCAGTCTCCAAGTATAAAAAAAAGATCCTTCTATTATTTAGATTGAAAAAGTCTGCACAAAATATAGATCAACAAAAAATACCACAAAAACTAAAGTGCAGGTGCAATTTCCCAAAATAACTAAATAAAATGAAGCTTAAGATCTGTTGAGCATAAATGTAACGTACAACAAAATATATGTTGTCTTTAAATGAGATATAACTTCCAGAACTTGTAATAAGGTGATCAGCAGACCCTGCAGCTTGTGGTGTTTCAGCTGTTCCTACAGGAATGATCATTCCTCTGATTCATTTTTCTGACTGATCTGTCTTTGATCACCTGTCTCTTGGTCCATGGGCCAACTGTGGAACTCAAGAGACAGTTGAGCTGCACATGTTTGTAATGACAGTTTAGAGCGGGGAAGACGCAGCCCGCACCGGCAGCTCAGAGTGGTTGGGGAAGGGAGAGACAGTTGAGTTGTCTGTACCTGTAGTTTAGAGCTGGGTGGAGAGACAGCTGAAATGCACATTGTTTGTTTTTAGCATTTTAGCTAGCTAATATTGCGCGCAACTAATTAGCGTTACACCAGTACCGACAGGTGGAGGGGAGGTGCGCGGTTAGGTTTGGTCGCTCTGTTGTTAAGGGGCGGGGCGCCCTGACGTTTACGTCATGAAATTAGCATATCATGATATCATTTGTTTGCCCGGGCTAGTTTTTTTTAAACCGGTATTCTCGTGAACGATATGATATGGCCTAGCCCTATTATATATTATACAGGGTGAAGCTGGAAGAGTCAACCAATAAACAACAGTTTCTTCTCTGAGTGGGTAGGGCTGAAGTGGTCATGAATCAACAATACCAATGTGTCTAGAAGTGCTCACTAATTAAGCACAAAAAAATCAGGTGTAGATCAGATGATGTATCACTGAGATATATCTGTTCTAATAATGTAGGGGGTGCACTGAAGTCAAATGTTAAACAAAATACCAATGTGTGTAGAAATGCTCACTGATTATACATAACAAATCTGGTACATATTGGATGATGTGTCACTGAGATATAAGTACTGGAATAATCTAGGCGGTATACTGGAGTCAAAAGTTAAACAACATTGCCACTGTGTGTAGAATTGCTCAATGATGTTGCACAAAAAATCTGGTTCAGATTGGATGATGTATCACTGAGATACAACTGTTGGATTAATGTAGGGGGCACACTGGAGTCATATGTTAAACCACAATATGAATGCGTGTAGAAGTTCTCACTGATAATGCACAATAAATGTAGCACTTATCGGATGATGACTTCACTCTGTCTGGCAACATCCTCCAAGTCAGTGAGGAGGTGAAATACTTGGGACATTACATAACCGCTGACCTGTCTGATGACAGGGACATTTACAGGCAGCGTTGTATGCAATATGTACAAGCTAATGTGCTTCTTCGGAGGTTCTCTATGTGCTCAGTGTCTGTAAAAACTGCACTCTTCAAAACATATTGTACCCCAATGTACACTGCACACCTGTGGCGGCATTACAGAAAGAGCAGTATGCATAAACTACAGGTGGCATACAATGATGGCATGAGGATGCTGCTTAAGGTGCCGCGATGGAGTAGTGCCAGCCAGATGTTTGCAAATGCCAACGTACCAACTTGTGCAGCTGTGCTTCGTAACCTTATGTACAGATGTATGTGTAGGCTAACAAACTCTGCAAATACCATCATCTATACTCTGACCAACCCCGTACAGAGCTCGGTTAGGTTCTATTCAAGTTTGTGGAATCACTGGCGCCTTAAATTATTTGGCAATGGATGATCATTCTATTTTCACTGTGTCTGGTTGGTGTTATCTTTTTTATTTTTATTTTTGGTGGTTGTTGTTTTTGTTACTATGGACCATATACGTCTGAAATAAAGTTTTTGATTGATTGATTGATTGATGTATAACTGAGATAGAACTGTTGTAATAAAGTAGGACTGCACTGGAGTCAAATGTTAAAGAACAATACCAATGTGCCTACAAGTACTGACTGATCATGCACCAAAAATCTGCTGTAGGGGGGTGGTCACGTGACCCGGACCAATATGGACGCTTAAGATTTTGCTCTGCCCCAGGACTCTACTAATTCTCTGACTTTCTACCTTTGATATTTAAATTTTGTTTGTCAAACTGTCCGTCGAAGATGCCGAAGCCGCAACGAGACAAGGAATTTCCTATTTTTTCATCAACGGGCAAAACAAGATCCGCTCAGCAGCAAACACGCGCGGCTAGCGAGCCTGAGCTAGCTGTTGTTGGCCAGATGGAGCTAGCACCAGCTAGCTAAACTACCATGGAGCAGATTTTGGCCGAGCTAAAGTCTGTGTCTTCCCGAGTGAATGGAATGGATGAACATGTTGGTGCCCGTCTCGATGGCATTGATGGCACTCTGAGCGAAATAAAGGTGTCCATTACCTCTATGGAGGACTCTCTTTCATCTCTGGGCAATCGAACATCACAGCTGGAGAAGCGCGCAGAGGAGGCCGAGGAAAGGATTTCTGCTGCGGAGGACCGCTCGGAGGACCACAGCTCTCGTTTAGCCACCATGGAGAAGACGGTGGAGCATCTTCAACTGAAAGTCGATGATTTGGAGAACCGCAGTCGTCGCAAAAACCTGAAGATCATCAACCTCCCGGAGGGAACGGAGGGCTCGGTCCCCTTGGTGGATTTTCTCCAGTCAACTCTTCCAGCTCTGGTTGGCCTTCCTCCCGAATTCCCTTCACTGGAGATCGAGCGGGCCCACCGGGCTCTGGCCCCCGTTCCTGACCCGAGCAAGCCTCCGAGGAGCGTGCTGGTTCGGTTTGTGAAATTTCCACAGCGGGAGGCTGTTCTTAGAGCTGCTTTGAAGAAACGGGATATCCAACATGGCGGCTCCCAGCTGCGCTTCTACCCCGATTTGTCATCCGAGGTCCTGCGTAAACGACGTGAGTTTGACACCGTGAGGAGAGCTCTGGCTCAGCTTAATAAGTACCGTGGATTCGCTTATCCAGCTCGCCTCCGGTGTCTGCATGAGGGTCGGATTCGCCTTTTTGATACTCCAGAGTCGGCTACTTTGTTTCTGGACTCGATTAAGTAAGGTAACTTTTCGCTCTCCATTGCTTTTCCTGTTCTTGATGACGAAGTAGAGAGTCGGACATCTTGCTCAGTTCTCTCTGACTGTTCCATTTTTCACATTAAGTTCTGGTCTATGAAAACATGTTCAAACAAAGAATCATTTCATTTCATACATTTTAGGGTGCGTTGAACTATATTATGGCATTTAAATACTCTCTTTTTTCTATTATAGAGACTGGACACGGAAAAATAATTTCATTTTATTTCATACATTTTAGGGTGTGTTGAACTATATTATAGCATTTAAATGCTTTCTGTTCTATTGTAGAGACTGGAAGCGAATAGAGATAAGGCAATGCGTGCTGGTATTGGACTTTTATTCGCTTACCCATGCATTATCATTATTTCACTTTATTAATATTTCTATATTTTTGTACACATCTTATTTTCCTAGTTTTTTTTTTTAATGAAGAGAGGACTGTAGGTGGTCAATATTTATCCTGGGGCATTGATGCGGTTTCTGGGTGTCCTGTTTGTTTCTGTGATCACACTGTTTAGATATAGTCCAAAAAAGCTAAGTCTGGTCCTCTGGACATTCAAAAAGCAAAACAAACAAAAAAAAAAAACTGTAGAAACGTTTCGTCTTTCGTCCGAAAGACTTCCTCAGTCTGAGAAGCTGAGTTCAGCTCAGTCTTATAAATAGCACCCTCCCACAGTGGATCAACCAGTTGGCTGATGACAGCCGAAACCAGCTGCTCACATGATCAAGGAGGACCATCAGCCTGACGATGGATCGTTAACACCCTGATGGTTGTTTGCTATTCACAGAGGGCTGAGTGATACTAGCAATAACAGCATTGTAAGTGGGGGACCGTTGAACCCGGAGGCCTCCACCTCTAGAGGTGTTGCATTTCAGCCAAACTTGGAAGGCTTGCAGCTGGACTCGTACTGATATGGGTGGAGTACGCATTCTGGTGGACGCGTGCGGGAACGGAATGGAAGCGTTCACCATTGTGACCGGGAGGCGTTGGTAGAGATCCTGAGTTCGCAGGTGATTTAAAAGATTTGGCAAATGCACACCCTGGCGAACGGATGCGGGATAGGTACGAGAGAGTTCGAGATGGCAACCGGGTGGATTAGCTGGAGCTCCCGCGGTCGCCACAATAAGGCCGGAGCGGCGCTTTGCTGAGAGGGCCTCAATGCTGCTTGCAGCTTTAATTGATCGTGTGGAAATATTTGTATATTTTATAATTTCCTGCTGTGTTCTGATGAACTTGCTGCTGCACATTCTGCAGATGCATTGCTGTGGATGGCACAACCCTCAGGACTGGAGCAACAACAGCATCATCATTAACAGCGGCAAGCTGCTGTTTCCCTGCTCGTGTCAGAACACCTCCCTCACTTCCAGAAATGTCTCAGACAGCGGATTCTGTGAGACTCTGACATCTGATTGGCCCGTCTATGATGTGGTAAAACACTTCCTGGTTCTGTGACCTATCTGCTTTTACTCAACCTTATTTCTCAGGGCTGATCTGTTTGTTTGGATCAGGGATGTGCTGCCAGCGTGAAGAACTGGCTCCTCACCAACATTGGGGTGATCTTGGGGATTTGCATCGGAGTGGCTTTTATTGAGGTAACCTGAAACTTTATCCAGTCATTGCTGTCGTTTTAGCTGAAGTAACACACAATAATCTCAGAGTTTCTTTGTTATTCACACCACATGTTTTACATGTGGTGGAACAAAATTGTGTACACAGGGTCCCTGTTACATCCAGCAATGAAATGTAAAAGAAAAATAGTAATAAGATCTAAGCTCTAGCGGATCTTAGATCTAAGCTCGGGCGTGAGCTGTATTGAACGCCTATTGTTATTTTTTGACTTGCCATCTTTTTTGTGTATGTCCTAATAAAGTTAAAGTAATGAATTATTACTGTTAAGAGACAAAGAAAAACATTAACTAAAAATACGCTAAGCACTAATGGCATAAAGACATTACGCCAAACAACAGCACAAACATGAGTGTGTGTAGATGAGCATAAATGAACACAGCAACATGAAACGGATCCAGCCTGATCAAGAAAGGTCATCAGAGACTACTTCCTCAGGCGGCTGAGACGAGCTGGTCTGAGCAGCTCAGTCCTCACCTCCTTCTACAGGTGTGCAGTGGAGAGCATCCTGTGTTCCAGCATCAACGTTTGGCATGGAGGTTGCACAGCTGCAGAAAGAAAAGCTCTGCAGAGAGTGGTGAAGGCTGCACAGAAGATGGAGTCAGTCTCCTCACCATCACAGACATCTACACCTCCAGATGCAGGAAGAGAGCTACCTGCATCATGAGTTACCCCACTCACCCAGCACACACACTTTTTGCCCCACTCCCCTCAGCATACCTGCAAACTAGTCATCTTTCGGCGAAAATCGCTGTTTTCAAAGCAAAATATATCATTTACGTGATTTGTGTAGATCCGATGAGTTTTTGTTTTCGGGGGGGGGGGGTGGGGCTCAGACCCGTGACAGATTAGAATGCATCATTTCCCACTGACTGGATTTCAAGACATAGCAAGGCATCTTCTCGAGAATATAACATCTTTGTTGGAGCGCGAGATTTAGCCAATCACAGTCAAGACAGACGATGGTGGGCGGGGACGACAGCGAAATCTTTGAACTGAAGTAAAAAATAAACTAAAAACTCCGCTGCGCGAGTCGAACAGGGTGAGTGGGGAGGCGGAAGCAGATTAGAGGGGGTGTTTTCAAAGGAAATTAAGACAATTTTACAAATGACCGACGCAGAGAAAATTGTTCGACCAAGTCCTCTAAAGTGTGGGAGCTCGACGCTTCATAAAAATAAAATAAAAAACTGTGCAACATGTGCTTTGAAAAGTGACGACACGACACGGGAGAACCACAGAGATAAACATAAACATGACCGAGTCGTAAAATTCGTAGTCGTAAAAAAACATCAGCAGTAAGTCTCTTCATTAAACCATTTGTTCTGTTTCAACGTGAGAAAACATAATGTCAGTGTCTCTGCTGTATTGAACGCCTATTTTTATTTTTTGACTTGCCATCTTTTTTGTGTATGTCCTAATTATATTAGGATATGTTAATACATTTATTTTTTCCTAAAGTCAAAAGTTGTTAAGAGCAAAAATTTCCTTATGCTGTAGATGAGAAAGAGCCCAGGTAACACACATTGTCTGGAAAGTAAAATGGTAAATAAATGGTAAATGGAGCTTATTTATATAGCGTTTTCCAGCCCCCGATGAGGGGCCCCAAAGCGCTTTACAATACCAACCATCCACCCATTCATACACACATTCATACACCGGTAGTGGCAGACTGCCATGCAAGGCGCCTTTACAGTCCTACCGGGAGCAACTCGGGGTTAAGTGTCTTGCCCAGGGACACAACGACACATGGTGTGGGGAACCGGGATTCGAACCTCCAACCTTCCGATCGGGGGACGACTGCCATTACCACTACGCCACGGCCTAAAATAGTTAAAATCAGTGATGCTGTTCTGAGTCTATCACTAAATCCGAAAACTGTAAAAAGCCCCTCCTAAATTCACTGTTGGTGGTTATTAAAAATGTCACCTGTTCATTGGGTAAAGTTAATGTTCTTATTTTATATGTGCATTTGAGTGCCACCATTTTTTAGTAAAATGGCATGTTGTGTTGCAAATAAAACAAAATAAAAATTGACAAACAGTCAATTGTACCCCTAAAGTCACTGTGATAAATTGTCACATTAATTTCATTGTCTTAGCCACAGGAGTGAGTTTAAAAACAGGATGATGTCTATATGAACTAGTTGAATGAGGTGTCTCTAAAATATCCTGATGCATGATCAATAATAATTTAAACCATTTTTTAATCTGTCCACAGGACCTGACTTTATTTTGTTACATGTCTCTAAAATAGTTAGTGAATCAAATGTTTACATGTAGGTAAACATAGATGTTTAACAACTTGGCATCTACTTTTCAAAAATTTTGGGCAAAACATTAAAGAAATGAGTTTTTACTGTTGGTAAGTAAGTAAGTAAGTTTTATTTATATTGCACATTTCACAGACATGAGAGTCACAAAGTGCTTTACAAAAGGAAAAATAAAATCATAAAATCACAGAAAAAAGGTACAAAAAGGTAAAACATACCGAACTCTAAAATCAATGTACAAAATAAACCAAAAGCCTGTCTGAAGAGATAAGTCTTAAGTTTTTAAATGCATCTGTTGACTCGGAGCAGCGTATTGTTAGCAAAATGTTCTGCTGTATTTGGCTTGCTGCTGTTGTTGTTGGTTGTTAATTTTTTTGGTTGACGCAGTCTTTCCTATTTACGTATGTCCTCATTAAATTAGGTTAGTAAATGACTTTTACCTGAAGCATGTTAAAAAAATTACAAAATCTTTCGGGGGGTGGGGGGAGGTTGGCACAACTTTTGTCACCTTTTTCATCCCTTCTGAGTTTGCAGGTATGCCTCAGGCAAGAGGTTGAGGAGCATTAAGTGTAGAACCACTAGATCAGTGATCCTCTTTATTTTTTTCAAAATAGCCATATTGACAGATCAAAGTCAAGAGGAGATATCACCCCAAGTCACTCAAAGAAATGTGAACAACCCACCTATGAACAAAAAGAAACAGACAGCACATTATCTGTTTAAGCAAAATGTACCTTAGTACTGAGGTGAGCGGAAGCTGTGCTGCATGTCCTTGACTTTCTTCATGTTGTATTTGTAATTTGTTGTTGCAACCACACTGACACATTCAAGATGGGCATGGGTCAGTGGGTTTCTCTGTTTTTGCTTGATAGTGTTCATGGTTGAAAATGTTGACTCACGGGTGTAAAATTTTCAGTTTTGAACTATTACCCCAATCCCATGAAGAAAACACAAGTCAACAATAACAATGAATACCAAAGTCCATGTTCAAAAATGAATATGCTATAATATGTGTACGGCTGAAGATGCCCCCTTCACATTTCTGCCTGCCACCTGTCTTGCTCTATGGGTCAGTAAGCTAGCCGCGTGGATCGCAACAGGTTCTTACTGAAGCCTACCTTCCAAGAGGGTCTCTCGAACTAGTCCCTGAGTCTGGGTATTACCTGTGACTGCGGGGATCAACTCCGACTTAAGGCTTATTGATGAGAGAATTCAACTGGACGGTTCACCGCCTTCATCTAATAGTCTCTGCCCTGTTCTCACTTTACTCGTCTTTCCACCTTAGCTGCTGGGGACTGGAAAGGTTGGAGTAAAGAACTATTATTAAACGGCGGCTTCTCTCCGGTGAGCTTTGTAATTGTTAAAAGGTCCAGTACATTTTAGAATCCAGAAGATTGGACCTTAGGGCGATGTTTTATTTACTCACTGTGCTAATGTTTAACCTTTTAAAACCTCCTATTAATGATGTTATTCTTTTGAACCAAGCATTTAGGAATACAGAACAAAATGTATTAAACTGAGACGAGAGTTTTACGTTTTGCTCTGCTCTTTAATTTGAGTAAATTTGCATAGGAACAGCGTTATAACATAGCGATACAAAATATAAACTTGAGTACATGAAAGTATTTGGATATAAGGAACAATAAACTGGATAGACTCTTAATCTTGATGAGGGATAATCTTCTTAGGAAGGGGGTTCTTGGATAGTTGTCCCCCCTCAGGTCCCTTTGGGGTGGACAAGTGGTTTTCCTTCTTCTTTGTCTTCTTTTTGGATCTACCCAACCCTCGCTATCCCCGATCTAAATCCTCATCCAGTAATAGTATTTGTCCTTAAACTCAAGCAACCACCTGCAGCTTCGAGCGAGTATATAGGAGAAGCTAATTGGTTTTTTATCGGCTATTTTATCTGCTGTTAATCTAATTTGAATTAAGTTCTCGGATAAGGCAGGATTAGAGAAGCGTCTCATTGCATAACTTTTGTTCAGGAACTCTGGAGTTCCATAAGTAAATGCTAAGAGCAATCTCCTCACCTTCGTAGGTAAGGCTCGCTTCCGTGTGCCCTCAGCTGGTCAGAACAGAGGGATCAGGTATCAGATCCGGGCTGAGTTCTGGAGGGAAATGCTCTCTCAATCCCTTCGGCCGAAGGGAAAGAGTCGGGATCTCCCCCACGGATCACTGGCACCCTCAAGGATCAGCCGGGCAGCTCGTTGCCTTCTTCTCCGAGGTCAGTCGTCAGCATCTGGGTACTTCGACTTCAGGATGAACATCAGCCCTCAACTGCCAAATTCAGGACTTTTTATACACTTCAGTCCCCCCCTCTCTGCTAGAGGGGGGGGGAGAAACCTTGTTCTCATTGGTCGCTTTTAGTGCGTGTTCAGGCAGGACTGATGAAGTCCTGGCTGTGAGTTATCTCTCTTTATTATTTCCTTATTTGGTAATAAAACCTTTTTGCTCGAAGCTTCTGGCGTGTTGCTAAGCAAAGGACGAACACTTTACCACAGATTGTTTACCCACTGGTTCCAGTTCCTCTTTTGAAAGTCACATCAGATTCATCATACATTTGTTAGACTCAAAGTACATTTAAACACATGATTCCATTATTAGAAAAGGATCATTACAAAACAAGTTTAACAACCCCTTATTCGTTGTATGTTTATCAAAGGATCACATGATTATATTTTTTATTCAAAGTAGAAACCATTTCTTCTTTCTCATTGTCCTTTCTCCGCTTTTCTGCTGTTATGACCTGCTCTGTGTTTGCCCCTTTCTCTGATGTTAGCAATAAACCCTCCGCTCCCATGGGACGTATCTAAGTTTCCATGGGATCTTTATCTGAGGTAAACATAAATCAACCTTAGTTAAATACTAATTCTACTTTATTGCAGCCAGCTTCTGGCCAGGTTCCTCTTTATGATCCCATAAAAAGTGGTTGTCTGGACAACACTTCATTCAACTGAAACTTGGTTCATGTGAATCCAGGCCTATTCAGCTTCTCATAAGGGCTGGATCCAACTATTAAAATCAAGGTTGATTGACACACCTCATGTAACCATGCCTAGAACCGGCCCTAGATGCTCCTACTTCCTTCACCGCAGATGACAGCAGATGCGGAGATGCGCGCGGCCAGTAGCTGAT
>JBBPBX010006599.1:20105-56730 GCA_038048925.1 Garcialebias charrua
AAAAAAAAGTTTGCTGGTGGTAAGATGGCCTCCGGGGCCTGCCCTCTCCTCCATCAATTCCCTTAAGACAGACCATGACAAAGTGGTTAAAAACACCAAAGTTCATGCTCAATAATCCAGGTATAAATCCAACAATGTTCAGTCAGGAGTTGATGGGGGAGAGGACGGGCCCCGGAGGCCATTATTTATTAACCTTTATTTAACTAGGCAAGTTCCACTGAGATCACAGATCTCTTTTGCAAGCGAGGCCTGGGCCTGAAGGCATACATGTTTTTGGTCTGTGGGAGGAAACCGGAGTACCCAGAGAAAACCCATACAAGCATGAGAAGAACATGCAAACTCCACACAGAAAGACCCCAGGTCCAACCTGGGATTGAACCCAGGACCTTCTTGCTGTGAGGCAACAATGCTACCACTGAGACATTGTGCTACCTTCTTACCACCACCAAACTATTTTTTCCACTCTGGTGAGCTGTTGCTGTTTTTGGGACTCAGCCTGTTGGTGGCTCCTCAGATTGATAAAGTTCTTCAGATGAAGGACGAAACGTCTCAGCAACAAAATAAACCATCCAGTTGACCTCACTGAACATTGTTGGATTTTATACCTGGATTAATGAGCATGAACTTTGGTGTTTTAATTAAATACTGTAGCATGCTGTAGATCAAGAATCAACCACCAGATGATGTTTTATAGACTTTATCTTCCTGTTCAACACACACATAGAGTAAACCTCACAGTCTTCATGACAACTACCACCCTCACTCATGATTACTCTACTGGTCTAACACAAGCTAACAATGTTGAGGTTCTAAGTCTGCTCCGATGACCTCCACAGGTTGGTTTGCTCAAAAGGATCACGTCTTTTTTTTTAGTAACACTTTATTTCTGAACACACAAATGCATGTTTTTTAGTAGGTTTTGTTCACTAAATATTGTATTGATGTTTTATGGCAGGGGTCACCAACATGGTGCCCGCGGGCACCCGGGTGCCCCCAAGGACCATTTGGGGTGCCCTCGGACCTGTTCTAAAAATAGCACAACTCACTACTAAGCTGCATTTAAAATTTCATTTTATTCTGTTGTTATTCTTTTTTTGTATTTATATATATTTTAAAATGTCTATCTTAAAAATATGTTCTTAAAAATATGTTTATTATACATTTTTTTCAATTTACGCTTTGTTATTTCCAAAGAGTTTATCAAACTGGTGCCCTTTGTATGACTCTGTACCCACAACGTAGCTCTCAGTTTCAAAAAGGTTGGTGACCCCTGTTTTATGGTTTATGTTTTTTATATTTTATGTTTCTATATTTTATGCACCGTTATGCCGAAGCAAATTCCTAGTCTGTGAATCCTGTTCATTGACAATGGCAATAATAAACTGAATCTGAATCTGAATCTGAATGAACAAGCATACAGTTCTGGAGAATTGTTGTTACCTGCTCTGCCCCAACAATTCTGAAAGTGATGAGTTTTACATTAGATTGTATACTATGATGTTATGCCCTCCGCTGGGCAGGCCAACGCTCACATTTTTCCATCTAATCTCTCACGGCTCCTGTCCTAGTTACACATCATGTTTTCTTCAACTGAGTATCATGTGCACACCCAAGATTAACCAACATAGTGATATATCCTGCTTTTTTATAAGTTAGATCCGTTCATTACATACAGAGAGAGACGCAGCTCTTTATGATTGTGAGACTCACAGTTATCTCCTATTTACGTCAACATATCCAGCTTTTTAGATTGTCCCCACAAGAGCCAGGATAGTTCTGTTCTGGTAGAACGTTCTGACCCAATTAGACTAATCTTTGAATCATTAAAAAGTATTTTATAATCCCCAACAGACACTAAAATAATGTTTTATTGCTGGAATAATTTGGATTTATAGTTTATCTTAGTTAAATGAAAAAAACTTTAGGTTGATGTTTGTTCTCGTTAAAGGACTTATTAGAAATAAGGAAATATTTTCCCACTGACAGCAGAAAGTGTCAGGGTTGGTTTTAAAGCTGGCAGTAACTTCTAACAGTTACAATTGTAAATTAAAGCTGCAAGCAGCATTGAGGCCCTCGCAGCAAAGCACCGCTCTTATGGCAAGCCCTTTTAACATTAAATCGGATTCAGGGCACTTCAATTCCAGATATCTGAAATTGAATTATGACTAGTCATAATAGCTATTTAAGATATCTTGAATTACATTCTGACAAGTCAGAATTCCTATTTGAGATATCTCTAATTACATTCTGACTAGTCAAAATGACATCAGATTTTCCATTGAGTTGAATGGAGGCTTCAATTTAAGATATCTTGAAATGAATTTTGACTAGTCGTAAATACAATTCTAGATATCTCTAATTTAATTTTGACTAGTCATAATTAGCTTTCAAGATATCTCGATCTTAGTTCTGACTAGTCATAATTACAATTACAGATATCTTAAATTACGTCATCATTTAAGATATCTTAAATGTATTTATGACTAGTCAAAATGTATTTATGACTAGTCAAAATGTAATTCAAGATATCTTAAATAGCTATTATGACTAGTCAAAATTCCTTTTAAGATATCTTTAAATTAATTCAAGATATCTTAAATATTTTATCATGTGGACGGCGTTTCTATTTAAGATATCTAGAATTCACATTATGACTAGTCATAATTACGTACAAGATATCTTCAATTATAATTTTGACTAGTCACAATGACACAGTTTTACGCAGGCGGAAATAGGTCCGCTAAATCTTGTCAGGAGGACCCATGTCAGGTCTGTCCAACACAACGCCTGCTGTGTTTTTAACACGGTTTGTAGCGCAGCAGCTCGTGCTCGACATGAATTAAAAACACGGATGATTTATTGTTTGCAACAAGAAGACTTTTTACAACAAGAAGACTTTTTAAAACCGACGTCTTTTTCACTACAACAGGAAGTAGCAGACACACAGCTTTCAAGGTAAGAAAAAACGTAGCTAGCTTAGCGAGCTAACCGTTAGCTCCTGCTGCAACATACAAACAGCGTAAAAAAGCCCAATTTAATGTGATAAATTATTTGGAATATTTGAGACAGATATGGTATAAAAATGTATATTGTATTTTTTATGAGGTTCCATTAGTGCCAAAAATATGTTTGTGTCCATGTAATGTTCAAATGCTTTCTTCTTAACAGAAATAAAGAAATATCACTAAAAGAGAACAAAGCTGCACTTTGCAGGTTTTGTTACTTTCCATCACTCTGTGTGTGTGTAGCGTGCTGTGTATACTCTATAAATGATGTGTTAAGTGAATCAATATATACAGTCTATTACTTGTTTAAAGCTAAATATGTTATAACAAGTATTAATATATATATGTGTGCTCAAAACAGTTCTGATCTGTTTTAGATCTCACTGGGTGTTGAAAAAGAAAAAGCTGATTTCTTAGATTATTTCTGTAGGTTTGCAGCTGATAAAGGAATTGTAACAACTTCTTTTTTTTTTTTAAAGCTGCCAAATGTTCCTCCTGCACTGGCCTGAACTCGAGATTTACAAAGATGACACAGACCAAGAACAAAGGTACCGGTAAATAAATAAAATAAGAGTGGAACACATTCTTTTCTGTTATATCATAAATGGTGGTATCAAAAATGCAGGCTCAACCACTATCAATGGTTTTATTACTATTAGTAGTAGTATTTGCAAGTTACGTAAAAATCTTAACTCTCACAAATCTGTCCCACAGTGTCCTACCAAATTGCTCATTTACATTTATTTATTTTTAAGTTTATTTGACATATTTTTATGTTGTAAGGGGATCCATCCTGAACCTGCCAGCAAAGATGGTGGTGAGAAAGCCCAGAACTGTGGGGAAAAGATGTCTGCACTCCACGCTTTACAGAGCGTACACAGGTATAACCTCTGAGTTAATGTTTTTATGCCTGTTGCACCGTACGTTTCTTTTGTCAAAACTTATTGTGATTACCGGGTATGTCACTTGTGTGTTTGTAGGACCACGTCCAGATCCTGACATCCTGGCATCAGGAGGAAAACTACACCGGCTGGAGTCTCAAACACTTATTGCTCTTGTCGTAGATGGTCTGTCAACTTTGGAGCTGGTACCATCCAGATGTGGGCCTGTGCCACAGGGTGGACTGGTGTCTAACCAGTGCCCAACTGAGAAGTCCTGCGTAGCATCATTCTGCACCACATGGCTCCAGACTTCCCTGCTCTTCCTTCGACGTTGCATAGTCTTCCCAACATGTGTTTTGTGCCCACACTCAGTCAGTTTATGCATCTTCAGTCTCTGCAAGTGTCACATGAAATACAGGCCAGAACCAGGGAGCAGTCCAGATGTTCTGCAGGGGTACAGCTTCGACAACCAAGGCTTACTGCCAGCTGTTTCTGTGTTGCTTGCAGAGGAGGAGTCTGCTGCCACAGCACTGGCAGCTCAGATGGTCAGGGGGTACACTAAACAATAACTGTTGAACGGGTATGACGTGATGAATTGATTGATGATTGGTTGATCAGATGAAGTCTAAACTGGACATGTTTTACTTCAACACCATCAATGTGTTTATATCAATGCAGTATCATAAAATGTACAAATCACCTTTTTGTTCCTTCGTATTTTTAATATTCAGTCTCAAGCTGTGTGAATCACTGTAAATAGTTTAATTTAATACTGTAAATAGTTGTTACTCATGAAAAATACAAAAACGTGCCAATTTCTTTAAAATGAAATTGCATAATTTGGGAAAAATATCTATAATCCACTATAAGTTTATAGATATCAGTTATAAATTGTTAACTTAAAAAGTTAGTTTTTTTTCTTGTTTTTACTAGATTTGTTGTAAATTATACTTGTTTTCCTTGCAATTCAACTCAATCAAATAATAATAAATAAATAAAAAGTATGCTGCTCAAGTGTGTTTTAATTGAAGAATGTTTAAAATAATTCAAAACTTTAAAATAAAGTACATAACACTAGAACAGTTTACATACATGTGACAAGCTTGGATGTTATTTTTTATTTTATAAACTTACTGCAACGGCACCTTAGGCTTTTCACCCAAGGACATAATTTATACACAGAAAAGGCACTTGGGTTTGTTTACAAGTAAACAGGAGACTGTTCCAAGATACAATATACATTTTATTTACACTAAGTTAAAAACTAATTCTAATGGAGGCAATAATGATTCTTAAATATTCAGCCAAGGCTGAGGCTTTCCAGTGGTCAGTCAACTAAAATATTTAATGATGGTTCAATGTAACAAGAGCAGAAATTCACCCACAAGCTGTGATGATGCACGAGACACGAGTGGAACAGAACCTACACAAGACTGGACTGTCTTCAACCTGGAACATAAATATGAAATTAAGTAAACAGAAATAAATATGTTTTCCTGATGCATGCTCAATAATCCAGGTAGAAAAATCTAAAAACGTTAAGTCAGGTCCTCTGGACTCCCCAGCCAATCTGCTCATAGACACTGCCTAATTACAGTGACTTGAGCAGGCTGTAGTAAAGCATGGTAGGACAGATACGGTTGTTTTCTTGCCCCTCAAGAACAACCAGGAACTGAACAAAAACAACAGATGAAACAGAGCCATTTTCCTCACGGTCTAATGCTAACACTTGTGACATTTTCTGACAATTTAGTCCAGAACAGCTAGCGCCACTGCAGCCACCCAAAATTGTGCAGGCATCTGTTTGAACAGCTAAGTGGCAGCCGCGGGTCCTACGCGTAATTTCTTAATAAAGATATCTAAAAATGTCATTATGACTAGTCATAATTACGTTTGAGATATCTTGAATTGTCATTGCGGATGTTTGACACTTTAAATGACGAATCGGATGACGTCATTTCAGATATCTTTAATTACATTTTGACTAGTCAAAATTCATTTTAAGATATCTTGAATTGATATTCTGACTAGTCAGAATGTAAATACAGATATCTTAAATTAACATTCTGACTAGTCAAAATGTAATTGTGACTAGTCAAAACTCCTTTTTAGATATCTAGAATGTAATTATGGATAGTCAGACTTCACAATTTAATGTTAAAAGGGCTTGCCATACCGCTCTGGCCTTATTGTGGCGACCGCGGGAGCTCCAGCTAATCCGCCCGGTCGCTATCTCGAACGCTCTTGTGTCTATCCCGCACCCGTTCGCCAGGGTGCGATTTGCCAAATCTTCTAAATCACCTGCAATCTCAGGAGCTCCAGCAACACCTCCCGGTCGCAATCGTGAATGTTCCCATTCCGTTCTCGCACGCGTCCACCAGAATGCATACTTCACCTATATCAGTACAAGTCCAGCTGCAAGCCTTCCAAGTTTGGCTGAAATGCAACTTTCCAGACAGGAGTTTTTGGGATTTCCTTTTTTGTTGCACATGTTTGATGAGCTTTTCAACATGTCATATGTGGTAATCAACAGTTAGCGAATACAGTGTCAGTCTTATATGTTACACAGGACAAAGCTGGAAGAGTCATCCAATAATCTTGAGTTTCTTGTGTGAGTGGGCGGGCCTTAAGTGAGATCATGGATCCACAATACCAATTTGTCTCAAAGTGCTAATTGATCTAGCACCAAAAATCTGGTGCAGATAGGATTATGTATCACTGAGATAGGAGGCGCACTGGAGTATAATTTTCACCCACAATACCAATGTGTATAAAAGTGGTCACTGATGAAGCTCAATAAATCTGGTGCAGATTGTTTGATGTATCACTGATCTGTAACTGTTGGAGTAATGTAGGGGGCGCACTGGATTCAAATGTTATATAACCAATTCAATGTCAGAGTCAGAGTCTTTATTGTCATTTGCACCGCATGTGGTACATGTGATGAAACGAGATTATGTACACAGGGTCCCAGTTACATCCAACAAAAAAATGTAAGAGAAAAACAGTAATAACATCTAGGATATACTGTAACTAAGAAATACATCAACTAGAAATACACTAAGCCCTAATGTAATAGAAAAACATCATTACAAACAGCAGCACAAACACGAGTCTGTATGAGCAGATGGTCACAGATGAACACAGCAACAAGAAAACAGATCAGCATCAGCATGATGTGATATTTCACAGTGATTATTCTTATTATTTATTTATTCATGAGTCTAACAGCCTCAGGGTAGAAGCTGTTCCTCAGTCTAGTGGTTCTACATTTGATGCTCCTCAACCTCCGTCCTGAGGGGAGTGGGGCAAAGAGTGTGTGTGCTGGGTGAGTGGGGTCTTTCATGATGCAGGTGGCTCTTTTCCTGCATCTGGAGGTGTAAATGTCTGTGATGGTGGGGAGACTGACTCCAACAGACTTCTGTGCAGCCTTCACCACTCTCTGTAGAGCTTTTCTCTCTTCAACTGTGCAGCCTCCATGCCACACGTTGATGCTGGAGCACAGGATGCTCTCCACTGCACACCTGTAGAAGGAGGTGAGGACCGGGCTACTCAGACCAGCTCGTCTCAGCCGTCTGAGGAAGTAGAGTCTCTGATGACCTTTCTTGATCAGGCTGGTGGTGTTGTTGCTCCAGCTGAGGTTATCATTCATGTGTACACCCAAGTACTTGTAGCTGGAGACCACTTCCACCGCAGATCCACTTATGTTCAGTGGGGTGTGGGTGTGTTTGTTCCTTCTGAAGTCCACAATCATCTCCTTTGTCTTCTTCACATTCATGTGAAGGTTATTCTCTTTGCACCAGCTCTCCAGGTGTTCCACCTCCTGCCTGTAGCTGGACTCATCATTGTTTGTGATGCATCCCACCACAGCTGTATCATCTGCAAACTTTACAATATGACAACCTGGATGGGTAGCTGCACAATCATATGTGAGCAGAGTGAACAGAAGGGGGCTCAGCACACATCCTTGAGGAGAGCCAGTGCTGAGGATAATGGGGGAGGAGGAGAAGTGTTTAGAAGTGGACACAGATGATGCACAATAAATGTGGAACAGATCAGATGGTCTATCAGTTTGAATTATGTAGGGGCGCACTGGAGTCAAAAGCGAAATAACAATAGAAATGTGTGTAGAAGTGCTCACTGATGACGTACAATAAATGTGGTGCATATTGGATGCTATATCACTGATCTGTAAGTGTTAGAATAATGTAGGGGGCGCACTGGAGTAAAATTTTAAACAACAAAAGCAATGTGTGTAGAAGTGCTGACTGATGACGCACAGCCAGAAACGAAGCCAAAGTTCTGCTGAAATGATGACAAAATGTTTTTTCAGCTGTGCTCCACTGACGTCCATGGAGTAGTAGATTTGGGAGATGATGAAGCACAATAAATCTTGTCCAGATCGGAATATGTATCAGTGAGATATAACTGTAGTAATAATATAGGGGGCGTTGTGGAGGGTATTGGCCACTTATCATGGAAGCCTGTTGAAGTGGTGGATAATGATCAATCATAGTAATTTTGGTGCACCTCGGTTCAAATCTTTGGAATTTAGAGCCTAAGGTATGGCGACGGCGTCACATCTGAGATCGTCACCCCTCCACGTCCACATCCTCCAGCGAAAACCGTTTGTAATTTAAAGTAAGTCAGACCAACTTGTTACATGTCTTCTAACATAGGATCATCCTGATTAGTTCAAGGGTGTCAGAAAAGGAGCATTCCAAGTTTTAAAAAAGTGACTTCCTTTTCTGAGGGGGCGAGGCTTCAATGACATCACAACATGACCACAAAGGATCGTCGGGCACGCAACAGGAATGATTCATGCCAAGTTTTTGGCATTTTGGTCTTTCATTGTGAAAGTTATAGGGTTTTGAAACTTATGACGTGAAGCGCAACTTTGAGGTCTGGCCACGCCCGTTTAACATAAACAAAAATGTAAGCTTTTGTTAACTTTTACTGTCCAATGTGTTAAGGGCATTTTAACCAAGTTTGAAGGCAATCCTTCAAAATTCCTAGGAGTTCATTAAAATCTGCAATTGGAAACGCCGAAAAATTACCCTTTGAACCAAAATGGCTGACTTCTTGTTGGCTTTGGACCAGGACGTCAAGAGACTTTTTCATAGGTCCTGAGAAGATACAGATGTTCACCGAGTTTCAGAATTATCGGTCAAAAAATGGCTTGGGGCTAAGGTTTTAAAGTAATCTAGGGGGCACTGTGGAGGCTATTGGCCAATTATCATGGATTCTTGTTCAAGGGTGGATAATGATCAATCATAATCATCTTGGTGCACTTCGGATCAAATCTCTGTAAATTGGAGCCAAATGTATGGCGACGACATTAAGTCTTACTTTGCTACGTCACCACGCCTACATGCTCCACCCGAAACAGTAAGGGTTGGAAAGCAAGTTACACCAACATGTCTTGGGTCACTGGACATACTGTCATGCTGATTATGTAACAAGGGTCAGATCGAGACCGTTCAACGTAAAATTTTACACTTCCTGTTGTCAAGGGGCGTGGCTTAAGTGATATCATGATTTGACCATTCTGTCTTTCAGGGTACCGGATGTGGATCAATCACTGAAGGTTTGATGTATCTTCTACGTGCTTTTAGCGTTTCGTTTTTAATGGAGAGATGTCCAACTTTGACGTCTGGTCCCGCCCTTTCATCATGCTTCGAAACGAACAGTTTTGATATTTTGGTCCCCCATGTGTTTTGAACAAAATGGCCAAATTTGAAAGTGATTGAGTGAAATCCCTAGGAGGAGTTTGTTCAAATGCGGAGGCTTTAAACAGCCAAAAAGGTGTGAAAATTTGGACAGCATTCCAAAATGGCCGCCTTCCTATTTATTATACAATGTTGGTGCCAGAGGATTTTCTGTGCATCTTGAATTGGCCAGGTGTACCAAATTTCCTGTTTCTACAACAAACTAAAGCTAAAGCGGAGGGTCTTCTAGGGGGTGTTCTTGAACCGTTTCTGTTGCGATTTTTGCCAGGCTCCCAAAATACATACATTTTCACCAGTGCTGATGCGGCCGCCAAATTTGGTGAGTTTTGGGATATGATAAAGCTCCCAAAAGGCAAATTCATTTGGCGGAAAAAATTGTAACTCGGGCCTGAACAGAGCGATCAGCGCTTGCTGCTCGGGCCTAATTAAAGCTGCAAGCAACATTGAGGCCCTCGCAGCAAAGTGCCGCTCCGGCCTTACGGCAACCGCGAAAGTTCCAACTAGTCCACCCAGTCGCCATCACGAACGCTGTTGTGCCTATCCCACACCCGTTTACCAGGGTGCACATTTGTAAAATCTTCATACTACAGTATTCCATATCTTACTATACCAATATATTTATAGAGCACTTAAAACAGCAACAAGGCCAACCAAAGTGCATTTCAAAATCTTCAGCATCACCTGCGACTGCCGGAGCTCCAGCAATGCCTCTCACTCGCAATTGTGAACGTTGTTATTCCATTCCCACACACGTCCACCAGAGAGCACATATGTCGAATCTTAGAAATCACCTTTCGCCCATATCAGTACAAGACCAACTGTAAGCCTTAGAAGTTTGGCCGAAATCCGACCTTCCAGACAGGAGTTATTGTGACTTTCTGTTTTGTGGCAAATGTTTGAAGAGCATTTCCTTTATGCTTTTCAACATGTCTTGTGTGGTAATCAGTTGGCTAAGATTGTCAGAAAAAATTGTAACTAGAACAATTAGCTCGTGTGGTAATCAACAGTTAGCTAAGATTAATATATCTTAAATAGGGCAAAGCTGGAAGAGTCACCCAATAATCAACAGTTTCTTCTCTGAGTGAGTGGAGCTTAAATGATGTTGTGAATCAACAATATTAATGTGTCTAGAAGTTCTCACTGATTATGCACAATAAATCTGGCACATATCGGATGATGTATCACCGCCGTACAACGGTTGACTTAAACAACACCATCAATGTGTCTAGAAGTGCTCACTGATTACGCACAATAAATCTGGTACATATTGGATGAAAGTTCTCTGAGATATAACTGTTGGAATAATCTAGAGGGTACACTGGAGTCAAAAGTTATACAATAATACCAATGTGTGTAGAAGTGCACAATGATGACATCCAAAAATGTGACGCATATTGTATGATGTATCACTGAAATATAACTGTAAGAATAATGTAGGGGTCGCTGTGGAAGCTATTGGCCAATTATCATGGATTCCTGTTCAAGAGGTGGATAATTATCGATCATACTGATTTTGGTTCACCTCCGTTCAAATCTGTGGAATTTAGAGCAAAACGTATTGCAACAGCGTCACTTCTGACATTATTCAGCGTCACTTCTGACAAAAATTCGCCACGCCGCCACGCTCACATCCTGCAGCGAAAACGGTTTTTGCTTTAAATCAAGTCAAACCAACTTGTTAAATGTCTTCAAACACAGGATCATCTTGAATAGGTCAAGGATGTCGGAGAGGGACAGTTCAAGTAAAAAAAAGTGACTTCCTGTGCTGAGGGGGTGGGGCTTTGATGACATCAGAATATGACCACTGAAGATCGTCGGGTATCCAACAGGGATGACTCATGCCAAGTTTGGTACATTTCGGTCGTTCACTGTGAAAGTTATAGCATTTGGAAATTGATGGCGTGAAGCGTAACTTATCTATATCTGGCACGAACCGAGTGACCGAAGAGTCTCTATCTGAAGCCGCGAGCTGAGCTGGCCGATCTCGAAGCTTCGACTGGAGGGGGCAGAGTGCCACGCACGGACTAGAGAGCCGCCGTCTGGAGCCACAGGTTGGGCTGGCGAGCCGACCTCGGAGCTGCTACGACCCGAGGGGGCCGAACGCCCCGCACGGACCTGAGAGCCGCCGACTGGTACCACGAGCCAGGCTAGCGCGCCGACCTCGGGAGCTGCTGCAACCGGAGGAGGCCGAGCGCCGTGCAAGGACCAGGGTGCTGCCGTCTGGAGCCATGAGCCAGGCTAGCGGGTCAACCTCGGAGCTGCTACGACAGGAGGAGGCCAGGCACCGTGCATGGACCACAGGGCTGCGGTCTGAACCAGGCTAGCGAGCTGACTTCATCGGATCTGAGTGCTACGGGCTGTTGAGACCGTGAGATCAGGTCTGCTAACATCTGATCTGGGCGCTGGGCCACAGCTACCATCATTAGGCCTGTAAGCCTCGTGGCAGGGCCACGTGGTTTGGCTAACAAACAACAAACCAGAGACCTGCTACCGCCAGACCAGAATTACTGTGAGTAATGACGAAAAAAGTGGACAAAAGAAACAAGAGTCTGTGGAAGATAATTCAAAAGACATGGAAGAAATTAAAAATTCATTAACATAATTATATGAGTGCTAAACTGTCAAAATTATCATCTCAACATCTCTTGACCGGTCTGATTGAGAAAGTAAAACAACTGAAAGATCTGATAAGAAGCAAAGACAATATGCCACGGACATCCGTTCTGGCACTTCCGCATTCATGAGCTGGACCGCGCATTTCCGGTTAGCGGGAAAGACACGAACATAAATGTCTAAATACAATTAATAAAACATCGGCATACACACCAATAATAACTCTATACACATATAAATCCATATAAAATTATGGCGAAGTTCCCCCTACCGATAGCCGTGATAAATCTTCGCCGTAACCTCCCCTCGGAACAGCTGTTCCCACCGGTGGGCGGACACAACCGAACTCACGTGTAGTGCCAGTAGCGTGCAACCGTTTCCCGTTTTGGCTCATTGTCATGGTCTGCTACTAGGAGCTAACGCTAACAACAACGGCAGTGGATCGGAACCGGAAGTGCGGGATGTGTCCGATATTTTACCGGAGGTACGTCACACCTACCCGTGGCATATAGCCTATTAATGCTGCGAGCAGCATTGAGGCTCTAATAAAATAGCTGAACTGGAACAAAAAGTAGATGACTTACAGCAATATACAAGACGAGACAACTTGGTGATCACTGGACTTGAAGTTAGGCACTGGACATATGCAACAGCTGTTACTGGTGCTAACACGACAGAGGATGCACCACAAGAAGAACTACAGACTCTGGAGGAGCAAGTAGTGACTTTTTACAGGACAAGGACATTGACATAAAACATGAAGCCATTTCAATCTGTCATACCCTGCCCAGTAAATCAGAAAAATTCAAACCATCTATAGTTGTCAGGTTCATTAGTAGGAAGTCAAGAAACAATGTAATAATGCAAGCAAAAAAACTGAAAGGAACAAAAGTTTACATAAATGAACATCTAACTAAAAAAATGGAAATATTGCACATGAAGCAAGGTTGTTAAAAAAACAGAAAAAAATAGCATCAACGTGGACAAGAAATGGAAACATCTGGATCAAAGCACATGACGGGTCTCAGGCTAAAATAATAAAAGAACTGAAGGATCTAGAAAAACATAGATGAGCTCAGGAGAAACAACTCTCATACAAAATTGACATAATATACAGTCAAATGAACAAATACATTAAAATATGACAACATACAAAGACTCGGAACCTAAAATATATAATGTTGAAGATGTGATTGAAGCAATTTTTTCCTGTAATAAAAGATAGTGAATATTATAATGAAGAGCAGTTTAATGGCATCAATATGACAAATGGAGGTCTCTCTATTATTCACTTCAATAGCAGAAGTATAAATGCAAATGTGGACAATTATGGACATGGATTGTCCATAACGAACACCATGTTCAGGCATAAGGGTGTACATATGTGCTCTTGGCACCAGGACACTCTAGGTCGCAGTTCGATGATCCACTTTGTTGTCGTCTCATCTGATCTGCGGCCGCATGTCCTGGACACTCGGGTGAAGAGAGGGGCGGAGCTGTCCACTGACCACTACCTGGTGGTGAGTTGGCTCCGATGGTGGGGGAGGATGCCGGTCAGACCTGGCAGACCCAAACGTATTGTGAGGGTCTGCTGGGAACGTCTGGCAGAGTCTCCCGTAAGACGGAGCTTTAACTCCCACCTCCGGGAGAGCTTTGAACACGTTCCGAGGGAGGCGGGGGACATTGAGTCCGAGTGGGCCATGTTCCGCGCCTCTATTGTCGAGGCAGCTTATCAGAGTTGTGGCCGCAAGGTTGTTGGTGCCTGTCGTGGTGGCAACCCTCGAACCCGGTGGTGGACACCGGCGGTGAGGGATGCTGTCATGCTGAAGAAGGAGTCCTATTGGGCCTTTTTGGCCTGTGGGACCCCGGAAGCAGCAGATAGGTACCGACAGTCCAAGCGGCATGCGGCTCGGGTGGTTGCTGAGGCAAAAACTCGGGCGTGGGAGGAGTTCGGAGAGGCCATGGAGAATGACTTCCGTACGGCTTCGAGGCGATTCTGGTCCACCATCCGGCGTCTCAGGGGGGGAAAGCGGTACGCGACCAACACCATTTATGGTGGGGATGGCGTGCTGTTGACCTCAACTCGGGATGTTGTGAGTCGGTGGGCGGAATACTTCGAAGACCTCCTCAATCCTACTGGCACGTCTTCCACTGAGGAAGCGGAGCCTGGGGACTTTGGGTCGGGCTCTCCAATCTCTGGTGCTGAGGTCACCGAGGTGGTTAAAAAGCTCCGCGGTGGCAGGGCTCCGGGGGTGGATGAGATTCGCCCTGAGTTCCTTAGGGCTCTGGATGTTGTGGGGTTGTGTTGGCTTACGCGACTCTGCAATATCGCGTGGACATCGGGGGCAGTTCCCTTGGATTGGCAGACTGGGGTGGTGGTTCCCCTATTCAAAAAGGGGGACCGTAGGGTGTGTTCCAACTATAGGGGGATCACACTCTTAAGCCTCCCTGGTAAGGTCTATTCAGGGGTTCTGGAGAGGAGGGTCCGTCGGATAGTCGAACCTCGGATTCAGGAGGAGCAGTGTGGTTTTCGTGCTGGTCGTGGAACACTGGACCAGCTCTACACCCTCAGCAGGGTCCTGGAGGGTGCGTGGGAGTTTGCCCAACCAGTTTACATGTGCTTTGTGGACTTGGAAAAGGCATTCGACCGCGTCCCTCGGGGGGTTCTGTGGGGGGTACTCCGGGAGTATGGGGTACCAGGCCCATTGATATGGGCTGTTAGGTCCCTGTACGACCGGTGTCAGAGCTTGGTCCGCATTGCCGGCAGTAAGTCAGGCTCGTTTCCAGTGAGAGTTGGACTCCGCCAAGGTTGCCCTTTGTCACCGATTCTGTTCATAACTTTTATGGACAGAATTTCTAGGCGCAACCAAGGTGTTGAGAGGATCCGTTTTGGTGGCCTTAGAATCGCTTCTCTGTTTTTTGCAGATGATGTGGTCCTATTGGCTTCATCAGATCGTGATCTACAGCTTTCGCTGGAGCGGTTTGCAGCCGAGTGTGATGCGGCCGGGATGAGGATCAGTTCCTCCAAATCCGAGGCCATGGTCTTGAGCCGGAAAAGGGTAGCATGCCCTCTCCGGGTCGGGGAGGAGGTCCTGCCCCAAGTGGAGGAGTTTAAGTATCTTGGGGTCTTGTTCACGAATGAGGGAAAACTGGAGCGTGAGATCGATAGGCGGATAGGTGCAGCATCCGCAGTGAAGCGGGCGCTGTACCGGTCTGTCGTGGTGAAGAGAGAGCTGAGTCGAAAGGCAAAGCTCTCAATTTACCGATCGATCTACGTTCCCACCCTCATCTATGGTCATGAGCTTTGGGTTGTGACCGAAAGAACGAGATCTCGGATACAAGCGGCTGAAATGAGTTTTCTCCGCAGGGTGTCTGGACTCTCCCTTAGAGATAGGGTGAGAAGCTCAGTCATCCGGGAGGGACTCGGAGTAGAGCCGCTGCTTCTCCACATCGAGAGGAGCCAGTTGAGGTGGCTCGGGCATCTGGTTAGGATGCCTCCTGGACGCCTCCCTGGTGAGGTGTTCCGGGCATGTCCCACCGGGAGGAGACCCAGAGGAAGACCCAGGACACGCTGGAGGGACTATGTTTCTCGGCTGGCCTGGGAACGCCTTGGGATTCCCCCGGAGGAGCTGCTTCAAGTGGCTGGGGAAAGGGAAGTCTGGGCCTCCCTACTTAGGCTGCTACCCCCGCGACCCAACCCCGGATAAGCGGACGAAAATGGATGGATGGATGGATAAATGCAAATGTATCCAAAATAACAATCAATCAATCAATCAGCTTTATTTCTATAGCACATTTTAAAAACCACAGGGTTAACCAAAGTGCTGTACAATAACACAAAAGGCAAATTAATTAAAACGATTAAAAAAAACAAAGCATAGAAAAATAAAAAAAATACATATACCAGTCTCACTGCAGGTGTGTTAAAATGCCATACAAAAATAAGATCACGTGTTAAAAGCCAAGGAATAAAAGTGTGTTTTTAAAAGAGATTTAAAAACAGAAGGAGAGGAGGCCTGTCTGACACTCAAGGGTAAGTTGTTCCACAACCTGGGAGCAATGACAGAAAATGCTCTGTCACCTCTGAGTTTCAGCCTAGTTTTGGGGACTGTCAGCAGCAACAGATCAGCTGATCTTAGTGATCGGGGAGGGCAGTAGGGCTGAAGCAGCTCAGACAAATATGGTGGGGCAAGGTTGTTCAGGCATTTAAAAGCAAATAGCAAAAGTTTAAAATGAATTCTGTAGTACACAGGGAGCCAGTGAAGGGATGCCAGGATGGGAGTAATATGCTCACGCCTACGGGTCTGAGGCACGCATCAGAGTTCTGCACAAGCTGCAGACGGGCGAGAGAGGTCTGGCTGATGCCTACATACAGTGCATTGCAGTAGTCAAGACGAGATGTGATGAAAGCATGTATTAATTTCTCCAGGTCAGGTCTTGATAAGATTGGTTTCACTTTTGCTATTTGGCGAAGTTGATAAAAACTTTTCTGAACAACACTGCTTATCTGTTTATCAAATTTAAAATCAGACTCAAACTTCACCCCCAGATTAGTGACAGAGTCCCTGAGATAAAATGACAATGAGCCAAGGTCTATGCTGGGAAAGGAACAGCAACTCGGTCTAAACATCATGACTTCAGTCTTGTTCTCATTAAGACTAAGGAAGTTTAGCGAAAACCATGCTTTAACATCGTTAAGGCAGTGTGTAAGTTGCTGGAGTGTATTGTTTTGTGCCAGGGGAAGATAGATCTGGCAATCATCAGCATAGAAATGAAAAGAAATGCCATGTTTCCTAAAAATTGAGCCGAGCGGGAGTAAATAAAGAGCAAATAAAAGAGGGCCAAGGATGGAGCCCTGGGGTACGCCGTGTGGAAGAGGAGCAGTGGAAGATATAAAATTGTCCATTTTTACACAAAAACTCCTATTATATAAATATAAATATAAAATATATATATATATGTAAATATATATATATTTATATATAATATATATAAATATATATATATAAATAGGACCTAAACTAATTGAGAGTGACACCCCTGATGCCCACACAGTGCTCAAGACGAGAGATTAAAACCCTGTGGTCAACAGTGTCAAATGCAGCAGACAAATCTAAAAGCAATAAAACAAACAAACTTTCCGAAATCTGTTAAAAGAAAAATATCATTAGAAACCCTCAAAAGTGCACTCTCTGTACTGTGGCGGGCTTTAAACCCAGACTGAAATGGCTCAGTGATACCATTCTCCTCTAAAAATGGTAACATCTGGTTGTAAACAACCTTCTCTAACAGTTTAGAAATAAAAGGAAGATTAGAGATAGGCCTGACGTTGGAGCAGAGAGAGGGGTCAAGGTCTGTTTTTTTAAGTAGAGGGCAAACAAATGCATGTTTAAAATTTTCAGGTACCATACCAGAGGAAAGACTGGTGTTAATAATCTAAAGTACACTTGGTCCGATTGTATAAAATACCTCCTTAAACAAACGAGGTGGGATGGGAGTCTGCGGGGGAACCAGAGGGCCCCAACTATGTCCTTTAGGAAAGTGAAGGACACATGCTCAAACTGATCAAAGACAGATGAGCAATGTAGAGGAATGGAGGGGTCATAAGAAGGCTGAGAAATACAAGCTCTGGTTGACACAATTTTATCAGTGAAGTATTGAAGGAAACTTTCACAGACTTCACTTGAGGCGTCAAAATCAACAGACTTAGGAGCGTTGAGAACAATGTCTATAGTTTTGAACAGAACTCTGGGGTTGTTACAATTAGATGAAATGATGCCTGAGAGATAATTGTTCTTCTCAGCTTTTACAGTTTTTTGATAATGTAACAAGCTCTCCTTGAAAATATCAAAAGAAACAAGCAGTTTGTCATTTTTCCACTTGCGCTCCGCTCTTCTGCACTCGCGCCTGGCGTGACGTCACTCAGCCACGGCTCGGGAGCAGGTCTGGTGCGCCGGCTCTTCAAAGGAGCGATCGTGTCCAGTGTTTGTGAACAAACGGAGTGGAAGTTGGAAACCAGTTCATCAATATTTAAACTAAGAGAGTCTTTAGAGTTCTCCTCGCAGAGACCAAGAAAAGTGGAGGAGAACAGGGTTGGAGAGGAGGAGTTAAACATGCGACAGCGCTGAGGAGGAGCGCGCACTTGAACTAGACAGTGTGTTGGAATGTCAAAAGTGATCGGTTTATGATCCGAAAACACAGCGTCGCATATCTCCAAATTAGACACGGACTGCACAAAATTAAGAGTCAATAACATTTAAAATGCTCTTGGAGATGGGCTCTTCAGGACAGTCCACGCGGATTTTAAAATCACCAATAAAAAGAACAAAGTCATATTTGGGCAGGATGTCGGCCAGAAATTCTGAAAAGTCATTTATAAAATCCTTATTGTGCTTGGGTGATCGATAGATGACGGCACACAAGATGACATGAGAGCAGCCAATTTCAAATCAGAATCAGGTTTATTGGCCAAGTATGTTGACACACACAAGGAATTTGTTTCCGGCTGTTCGTGTCTCTCTAGAAAGTGTCTCTCTAAAAATGCTAAAAACTATACAGATACTTTACATTAAAAAAAACGTACAAATAATACACAAAATACAGAAGGATTCACATCACATGGGGGTTGTGAATGGGTTGGGGGTCATGCTGATGGATGTCTGATGATCAGCTGTTGATGATGGTGATGGCCTGGGGGAAGAAACTGTTTTTGTGTCTGGCAGTCTTAGTGGACAGAGATCTGTAGCGTCTGCCAGACGGGAGAAGTTGGAACATGTTGTGACCCGGGTGTGTGGAGTCTGTGATGATTTTTCCAGCCCGTTTCCTGGTTCTTGCGTGGTACAAGTCCTGAATGGAGGGCAGTGAAGCCCCAATGACTTTCTCAGCTGTCCTCACTGTTCGCTGCAGCCTGTTCCTGTCCTGCCTTGTGGCTGCTCCAAACCAGACTGTGATGGATGTACACAGGATGGACTCAATGACTGCAGTGTAGAACTGGATCAGCAGCTCCTGAGGCAGGTCCAGCTTCCTCAACTGGCGTAGGAAGTACAGTCTCTGCTGGGCCTTTTTGAGGATGGAGGTGATGTTGTGCTCCCACTTCAGGTCATGTGAGATGGTGGTTCCCAGGAACCTGAAGGACTCTACCGTAGACACGGGGCTGTTGAAGATTTTGAGGGGCAGCAGTTCTGGGGGGTGTCTCCTGAAGTCCACTCTCATCTCTACTGTCTTCAGTGTGTTCAGCTCCAGTTTGTTCAGGCTGCACCAGGACATCAGTCGTTCCACCTCCTGTCGGTACGCAGACTCGTCATCACTGATAAGTCCAATGACTGTAGTGTCATCTGCGAACTTCAGGAGTTTAACAGACGGGTCATTAGAGGTGCAGTCATTGGTGTATAGAGAGAAGAGCAGTGGAGAGAGCACACAACCCTGAGGGGCACCAATGCTGATGGACTGTGAGGAGGACATGATTTTCCCCAACTGCACCTGCTGCGTCCTACCTGTTAGGAAGCTGGTGATCCACTGACACATGGCAGGAGAAACAGTGAGCTGGGAGAGTTTGGTGGAGAGAATGTCTGGGACAATAGTGTTAAATGCTGAACTAAAATCAAGAAACAGGATTCTTGCATAAGTCCCCGGGTGGTCTAGATGTTGCAGGATGAAATGCAGTCCCATGTTGACTGCATCATCCACTGACCTATTTGCCCGGTAGGCAAACTGCAGGGGGTCTAGCAGATGTCCAGTGATGTCCTTCAGGTGGGTCAGGACCAGCCGTTCAAAGGACTTCATGACCACAGATGTTAGGGCGATGGGCCTGTAGTCATTTAGTCCTGTGATGGAGGTTTTCTTGGGGACTGGAATGATGGTGGAGCGTTTGAAGCAGGAAGGGACTTCACACAGCTCCAGAGATTTGTTGAATATATTTGTGAAGATTGGAGCCAGTTGTTCAGCACAGATCTTAAGGCAGGAAGGTGAGACACCATCTGGTCCTGGTGCTTTTCTGATCTTTTGTTTCTGGAACAATCGGCTCACATCAGCTTCACATATCTGGAGTGCAACTTGAGTGGTGGGGGGAGGGAGAGACAGAGGGGGTGTTGATGGAGGAGTGATGTTAGATGCTACTGTGGGTTGTGGAGGTGTGAATGTCTTCTTCTCAAATCTACAATAGAAGCTGTTCAGGTCGTCAGCAAGGGCTTTGTTAGCCTCTGCAGCTGGGGATGGTCTTCTGTAGTTTGTGATCTGCTGGAGGCCTCGTCACACTGAACCAGGGTCGTTGGCTGAGAGCTGACCAGTGTTGCCAGGTGTACGATAATTATCGTATTTGTACGACAATTTTGCCCTCTGTACGATGTACGATCAATAATCCCGAAAAAGGCCAAAAATACGATAATTTGACCGTTCCTTGAATGTGTAGTTGTGATCGGTTTCCATCAGCCTGCCGCAACGGTCTGTCTGAGTTTTTTTGTGAACCCTGAATGCATCTTGAAATTCCAGCCAATCGTGCTTTTCTAAATGTGACCTAAAGAGTGACGTGCGTGCGTTTGCCTCAGAACAACGGCCATGATTGGCTGAATAGCCCGCTGCGCCCGCCCCATGAGTTAGAGAAGAAGAAAAAGCAGAGCCGTGTCTCGTGTGACACCGGTCTGGAAGAAGAAGTGATGAAAATGAGAGAACATTTATATAAAGTTAAATGTTAAATGATAATTAAGAAATATATTAAGAAAATATGGCAGGAAACCTGGGACATTACTGATACAGGAAGACATTTACACAACAAAAAAGGTAGGATATACAAGGAAAGCAGGAAGAAACAGGAACTTACTCGCATTAGAATAGGACACACAGACCTTAATAAATCTCTTAAAATAATTGGAAAGCTTGCAACAGGACTTTTTTGTGACATGTGCACCAGCAATCTCCCTGAAACGGTTCAACATGTCTTTATGGGATGTCCAAGGTATGAAACAGAAAGAATGCATTAACAAAAATAAATAAATAAAATTAATATTAAATTTACAATTAGGGATGTTTTTTTTCATTCATTCATTCATTCATTCATTCAACCTTTATTTATACAGGCTAGCCTCGTTGAGTCACGGGGACTCATTTACAAGAGGGACCTGTCTCACTCACACCAAACAACCATCCACTCTCACACTCACACCTAGGGTCAATTTAGAGTCACCAATCAGCCTAACAAGCATGTTTTTTGGTCTGTGGGAGGAAACCGGAGTACCCGGAGGAAACCCACGCATGCACGGGGAGAACATGCAAACTCCACCCAGAAAGGCCCCGGACCGGGATTTGAACCGGCAACCTTCTCGCTGAGAGGCAGCAGCTCTACCAGTTGTGCCACCGTGCTGCCCTAGTGATATCAGTAAAGCTAAATATCAAGTTATTATTTCCTTGAAAATACAAACTTAATAGACAGAATTTAGTTGAGTTATTAAATTAAAACCGCCATGAAACAAAACAAGAAGCGCGGGGGGGCGGGCTCATTAGTTGCCACCAGACATTAATACGTATTATTGTCTATGGTTCCCACCCGTACTGATGCCACAAAGCTGTGAGTGCCTGTTAGATGCAATTCAACAACAGAGTGACTATAGTGCATACTTGTGATTTTGGTTTTGAAGGGTGTACGATAATTTCCCTCAAAATAGGATAATTTTGGGGCTCTAGTACGATAATCCTACATTTCTCACCTGGCAACACTGGAGCTGACTTCTCATCTTTTCAGAGTAGCGTTTTTTAGCCACTCTGATCTCCCTGGACAATGCGTTCCTGGTCTTTTGACCAGTGTTCAAAACTTGTATAAGACTGCAGGCTGATCTGCCGGCATTTAAAATAATTTTAAAAAACTACTGCTATTCCTCCTTTCTGACCAGACAGGTGCGGGGAATTAAAATAGCAGCAATCAGGAGGAGACAGTTCAATAAGAGCTATGGGCTAATCAGTTCTCAGCCATGTCTCCGTCACACAGAGGACGAAGACATGGCTCGGACGGAGACCCAGACTGTCTGGGACTTGGCTTTGCCAAGACTAACACATTCCAGCCTATTGGAGAGGAAAGATTTCAACTAGTCCAGGACAGTGTCACAGTGAGATTTGTAGAGTGAGTGAGGTGAAGTTTTTGGGTGTTATCATTGATGACAAACTGACATGGAAACGCCACATAAATTCTGTAAGAATAAAAATAGTTAAATCTATCACAGTACTGTACAAAGTCAGAGACTTATTGAATGATAAAGCTCTGTATTTGTTGTATAACACAATCATTGTTCCACACTTAATCTATTGTATTGATGTTTGGGGGAAAGCGTGTAAAACAATTACAAAGCCTATTTTTGTTTTAATAATAATAATAATAATGATGAATTTAATTTATAACGCACTTTTCATTAATGAAAATCTCAAAGTGTTACAAAGTGCAACAGAATTAAATGTCAATAAAACAAGTAATAAAACAATTAAAATCAATAACAGTATCAACTAAGATCAAAGATAGAATCATGAGGAGGCAGAGTATGCTCGGTTGAAAAGAAAGGTCTTCAAGCCGCTCTTAAAGTCAACCAGTGACTGTGGGGCTCTCAGGCAGTCAGGAAGAGAGTTCCACAGGCGGGGGGCAGCCACACTGAAAGCCCGGTCTCCCATGGTCCTTAATTTGGTTCTCGGAATGTGAAGGAGATTACTGTTCTGTGACCGCAGAGACCGGGTGGATGAGTATGGAATAAGAATGTCCTTTAGATAATCTGGTGAAGTTCCGTGTAAGCATTGATGTGTAATGAGAGCAGTTTTGTACTGAATTCTGTAGGTGACAGGAAGCCAATGAAGGTTATGGAGAATGGGTGTAATATGTTCAAATTTACGAACTCTCAACAAAATCCTTGCTGCACTGTTTTGAATATATTGAAGCTTCTGAAGGTATTTGCCAGGGATTCCAATAAACAGGGAGTTGCAGTAGTCGAGCCTGGAGGAGACAAAAGCATGGACGAGCTTCTCAGCATCGGAAAAAGTTAGGGATGGGCGAAGTCTGGAGATGTTTCGAAGATGGAAGAAGCAAGTTTTAAACAGAAGCTTAATGTGATTTTCAAATGTAAGATGAGAGTCCATTTTTATTCCAAGATTTGTAACAGAGGTGGAGAGGGGGATGTCTTGTCCAGAAAAGGAAATTGTTGTTATAGTAGATGTTTGTACCTGGTGAGGGGTGCCAATCAGTATGGCCTCAGTCTTGGAGCAGTTTAATTGAAGAAAGTTCTGATTCATCCATGCCCTTATTTCCTCCAGGCAGGCAGAGAGGGCAGTGAGTGAAGATGGAGATGACAAGGTGGAAGATGAGGATGCTCCAGTCCTGATGTAAAGCTGTGTATCGTCGGCATAACAGTGAAAAGAAATGTTGAACTGATTAATAATTTGACCTAAAGGCAGCATGTAAAGGGAAAACAGCAGGGGCCCCAGAACTGACCCCTGAGGGACACCACAGGAGACACAGACTGTCTGGGACGTGGCGTTGCCAAGACTAACACATTCCAGCCTATTGGAGAGGAAAGATTTGAACCAGTCCAGGACAGTGTCACAGAGACCGACCTCCACATGAAGACGGTGGAGGAGGATACTATGGTCCACAGTGTCGAAAGGCTGCAGTGAGGTCAAGGAGGACAAGGATGGAGGGAGAACCAGTGTCAGCAGCCATGAGGACATCATTGGTAACTCTCAGCAATGCAGTCTCAGTACTGTGAGCTGCCCTGAATCCAGACTGGAACTTCTCATACAAGGAGTGTTGCTGTAGGTGGTCCTGCAGCTGAGCAGCAACTGCTTTCTCCAGCACTTTAGACAGAAAAGGGAGGTGTGAAATTGGGTGGTAATTAGAAAAAATGTCTGGATCTAAATTATATTTTTTCAGAAGAGGCCTAATGATGGCAGTTTTTAGAGGAAGTGGAATATGACCAGATTGTAGAGACTGATTTATTATTTGAGTGATTAGTGGGCTTATTGCAAAGTGATTGGATTTTATGAGAGACTAGAGGAAGGGATCCAGGGCGCCGGATGAAGGCTTCTTTTTCTTGATGATGGCCTCCACTTCACTCTGAACAACTTCGTCAAAGCTGTTTAGGGTCCCAGAATGCAGATGGGTAGATGGCACACTGAGAACACGGAGGTTGTGGAGCTGAGATCTGATAGTCAACTTTGCTCAAAAATGCGACCTGTTCCATTCGTCATTTAAAAACAGAGTCCTCAGGAGTTTGTTTAATGGGATTAAGCAGATGAGTTATTGTGGAGAAGAGTTGTTTAGAGTTTCCAGGGCAGGTGTTGATGATGTTGGAATAATATTTGGAGCGTGCTTCTTTAAGAGAATTGGCGTACGCTTTCTGATGTTCTTTATATGCCTGTTTATGTACAGAGAGACCAGATGATTTTACACGTCTCTCAATAGCACGGCCAGTTGCCTTTATCTTGCGCAGCTCACCAGTGTACTAGGGGGCTGAACGGGAGAAAGACACCAGTCTTGACTTCAAGGGGGCGTGTAGGTCCAGGAGCTCCCGGAGAGATTGGTTGTAGTAATCCACAGAGTCATCTGCAGATGAATGATTGACAGCGGTCAGGGCGTGAAGATCAGCAGACAGAACATCAGGGGAAATGTTTTTAAAGTCACGGAACTGGATAGGTCGTTTTGGGTTTGAAGCAGGCGAAGATGAAGGCACTTCCAGGGAGATGACCCTGTGGTCTGAGACACCCAGGTCATATACAGATAAGTTATTGATGAGTACAGTGTCTGTAATCACCAAATCCAGAGTATGCCCCCTGCTGTGCGTAGGGGCGTCAACATGTTGAGTGAGATTAAGAGAGTCCAAAAGAGACTTAAAATCTGTTGCCAGAGGTGAAGAAGAATTGTCCATGTGGATATTTAAGTCGCCAAGAAAAATAGTCTTCACAGGGGAGGTGCAGAAAAAAGTGAGGAGGTCATGCATCTCTGAGTTAAATGAAACATGCGGTTTGGGAGGCCTATAAATTAATATAACATTCATCAGAAGTGGGGCTTTGAAGCTGAAGGCCAGACATTCAAAAGAAGAAAAGTCCTGAGAAACCAGATGAGACAATTTTAAATTACTGCGATAAATTACCGCCAGACCACCACTGGGGTGGTCTGGCGTGGGTCCAGTGCTACGGGCTCTCTGCAGATAACTGTATCCAGAGGGACACGCTTCGTTCAGAGAACTGAACACATACAGTTGATGCCAAGTTTCTGTAAGACACATGAGGTCCAAGTTCTTCTCCAGAATGTGATCATGAATTAAACATGATTTGTTGGATAGTGACTGCACATTGAAAAGTTCTAATTTAATACCAGTTGGAATAGGAGCTTTTTGAACCGGTTTAAGCAGACTGAAGTCCACTCCACGTTTTCCTTGCCACTTCATGCGCTGTGGACTACAAGGGACTACAGACGCAGCGTTCTGATGACGACATTGAGGTGCGACACGTCTCTCAGTCCAGACAGTAGTAATCGAGTCAGAGCTCGCTTGAGAATAAACGGTTTTCTTTCGAGAGCTTCTATGGATGTAACGAGGTCTACGCAGAAGTCCCAGTTGTTTGATGGTGGAAACAGGAGGAGGAATGGAGCAGTTGTTAAGTTCAAACAACTGCGAAGCGGAGTAGGTTAACATTGTCGAGCCGGTGGAAGCTATCACGGAGCTAGCCGCTAACAGCAGGCCCACGGCTCCGAAAAAGATATGCAAGAAGCAGAGAGAGGTAACTTGAACGAGCATTACCTTGAAGGAGTACAGGAGGGAATCCAGAACAGTCCAGAGGACACAGGAAGTTGAGAGAGGCAGCAGGCAAGCGAACAATAAATGCAGCTACGTGGTTCTCTAAGCTAAATTCGTGCTAGAGCTAGCGGGAGGTTGACAGCTCCCACTACTAAAATTCCGGTTAGACTACTAAAGTTTTCTATCTAATGAATCCAGCAAACAAGTCAAATCTTGGCTTCGCCATGGTCTCTCATCCTGAGCAAGCACAATGGCATCAGTGGAAAGGAAAAACTCCCTTTTAGAAGGAAGAAACCTTTAGCAGAACCAGGCTCAGGACAAGCGGCCAACTGCTTTGACCGGCAGCGTGTAACTTCTGCAGATTCTCAACGCAGTCAGAAAAAAACAGCAGAAAGTAACATAAAAAGCTCAAGGAGCAAAAAGTACTAGGAGCAACGGCAGCCAAGGTGCCCGCGTCCGCTCACCAGAAAAGAGCTGTAAGAATTATCACTAGAAAGCATTACTGTCATCTATCAAGCACATTATTTTATCAACTGAAGTTATTGAAGCTCCATGATTTGGTAGATTATAATATTTTATCAGTTATGTATAGGGCTCCGAATAATTACCTTTAAATATCCAAATACATTTTGTTGAAATACAAAGTTGTTATAATCTTAAGTGGACATAGATATTTGTAAAACCAAAATACACAACTAGTTTGAAGGGTCGGTCTACCTCAATCAAGGGAATTGGATTGTGGAATGGTTTGGAAAATGAAGTAAAAAATTTAAAAAAAAGATGGCGGCTGAGCAGAGTGGATGTTTTTAGTCGGGCTCCTGCCAATACTACTTCCAAAGGAGTATTTGGAGAGCTTGTACTTGCATTTTTTTGCGCTGGATGTGCAGAGAGGAGCGCTGAAAAAGCTGCGGAAATTGGACTGGAACATGCGATTCAGAATTATGAATCTACAGCCAACGTGTCCGTGAGTTTTTGCCGAGAGAGCCTAGCGTAGCTACGGGCTAGCACGCTGGAGGTGCTTTGTTGCAGCGAAAGAATAAAACAAAGCACGCTACAGTGGTAGCGCGGTGGTACACGTGGGTCGAGCGCCGTGAACACCGCCTGGAGTTTGTGGACCGAGCGCCGTGAACACCGACTGGACTCGAGCTGGGACGAATGCCGCGAGAGAGCAGAGAGCCGTAAAGGCCACCTGGGGCTTTGAGCTGGACCGAGCGCAGCGAGAGAGCCAAGAGCCGTGAACGCCACCTGGTGCTTTGAGCTGGACCGAACGCCGCGAGAGAGCCGAGAGCCGTGAACGCCACCTGGGGCTTTGAGCTGGACCGAGCGCCGCGAGTAGGCCGAGAGCCGTGAACGCCACCTGGGGCTTCGAGCTGGGCCGAGCGCCGTGTGCGAGCCAGGGGACCACCGCCTGGGACCGGGCTGGTGTCGGAGCTGCGCCTGAAGCTATTGGAGCTATGTGCTGTGCTAACTGGACTACATTGGATCTAGTGAGCAAAACCTCTTCGGATAATAGATCTTTGATTGCTGCAGGCTGCTGAAACCGTGAGTTCTGTTCTAATAACTGCTGATCTGGGTGCTGCACTGCTGGGCCACAGCCACCATCGTTAGGCCTATGAGCCTCGTGGAAGGGCCACGTGGTTCAGCAAACAAACCAGAGACCTGCTACCATTAGATTGCAAGCTCTGTAAGTATGACGAGAAGTAAAGGACAAAAGTCACCAGACTCTGCAAATATGAGAAATAGAGGACAAAAGTCACCAGACCCGGAGGGAAACAACTCATTCATTCATTCATTCAACCTTTATTTATACAGGCTAGCCTCGTTGAGTCACGGGGACTCATTTACAAGAGGGACCTGTCTCACTCACACCAAACAACCATCCACTCTCTCACTCACACCTAGGGTCAATTTAGAGTCACCAATCAGCCTAACAAGCATGTTTTTTGGTCTGTGGGAGGAAACCGGAGTACCCGGAGGAAACCCACGCATGCACGGGGAGAACATGCAAACTCCACCCAGAAAGGCCCCAGACCGGGATTTGAACCGGCAACCTTCTCGCTGAGAGGCAGCAGCTCTACCAGTTGTGCCACCGTGCTGCCCACTCGGTAGAAATGCAAGACTTTAAAGAATCACTCAACTTTATGAGTGGACAAATAGAAAATTTAACCAAAAAAATGGATTCCTAGGCCAGTCTGGTTAAAGAAATAAGAGAACTGAAAGAACTGATAATTAGCAAAGACAACAAAATTGCTGAACTAGAACTAAAAATAGAGGACTTGGAACAATACACAAAGCAAGACAACGTGGTGATCTCAGGACTTGATGTTAGTAAGTGTCAGACATATGCAAGAACTCTTACCAACAAAGACCCAACTGAGAATGAATCTCAGGAAGAACAAGAGACTCTGGAGGAACATGTAGTTACTTTCTTACAGGAAAGGAACATTAACATAGTAGTCTATGTTAATGCGATTAACATTTAGTTTCCCCGATGTAAGACTGATCACAGCCCTCCTGACTGCTGTTCAGTGTCAGGAGGGCTGTGATCAGTCTTACATCGGGGAAACTAAACAGCCACTGGCCAAAAGGATGGCCCAGCACAGAAGATCAACATCATCAGGTCAGGACTCTGCGGTCTACACTCATCTCCAGGCCAGCGGTCACTCTTTCAGGGATGAAGATGTTCACATCCTTGATAGAGAGGAACAATGGTTTGAGAGAGGAGTAAAGGAGGCCATCTTTGTGAAAAGAAACCGTCCATCATTAAACAGAGGTGGAGGCCTCCGGGTTCAACTGTCCCCCACTTACAATGCTGTTATTGCTAGTATCACTCAGCCCTCTGTGAATAGCAAACAACCATCAGGGTGTTAACGATCCATCGTCAGGCTGATGGTCCTCCTTGATCATGTGAGCAGCTGGTTTCGGCTGTCATCAGCCAACTGGTTGATCCACTGTGGGAGGGTGCTATTTATAAGACTGAGCTGAACACAGCAACTCAGACTGAGGAAGTCTTTCAGAGTCAGAGTCAGAGAGTCTTTATTGTCATTTGCACCGCATGTGGTACATGTGATGAAAACGAGATTATGTACACGAGGTCCCAGTTACATCCAACAACAAATTTCGGACGAAAGACAAAACGTTTCTACAGTTTTTTTGCTTTGTTTTGTTTTTTGAATGTCCAGAGGACCAGACTTAGCTTTTTTGGATTTTTCTACCTGGATTATTGAGCATGCATCAGGGTATAAGAAAGAATATTATAGTAAATTATTAGATAAAAGTAATGGTGATATGAAAGCAACATGGCGAGTAATGAATAGTGTCCTGAAGAATCATAAAGCAAAAACTGGTATTTCAAAATATTTTGTAAAAGACAACGATGAAATTCATGATGAAAATGAAATTGTAAATGGATTTAATCAATATTTTGTGAATGTTGGATCAAGCCTTGCAGCTAAGATACCAAAAGTAGATAAAAATGTGATCCACTCAATTACAGGTTGTGCAAATAGTATTTTTCTAAATGGAACTAACAAAGAGGAAATAATGAATGTAGTAAAACATCTTACAGACAAGAGATCGAAAGACTGGGTGGACATGGATATGATGTTTGTGAAGGACATAATGAGCCATGTTATTGAGCCGTTCACATACATATGTAACTTATCATTTTCAACAGGAATATTTCCAGATAATATGAAAGTAGCTAAGGTCGTTCCTCTTTTTAAAAATGGTGATAAATGTGTATTCAACAATTATAGACCTATATCCTTGTTACCACAGTTTTCAAAAATTCTTGAAAAACTATTTGTAAACAGACTAGACCAATTTATAGATAAACAAAATATTCTAAGCAACAGTCAGTATTAGCCTGGCCCTCGCCTTCCTGCACAGCTCCGCTCAATTCTCATTTCCCTTCACTGCACAGTCTGGGACTTCTCTCATTAACAACCATTTCTCCGGTAGATTTTTGTTCGGACCAATCAGAGAACAGAAGGGACAGAGTTTTGGACCCTAACCCACGCCCCCACCTGTCCCAGCGCGCAGAGCCCTATAAAAGGGCTCTGCCAGCGCGCAGTCAGCGAGCACCGGCATGTTCTCATTCAAAGCGATGCAAAGCGATGCAGAACTGTTTTATATGTGACACAAATTTATTAATTTCCCCTTCTTAATCCCTTATCTGGAGTTTTCTTTTGGGTTAGTTTCTTTTGGGTTAGTTTGAGTTAGTTTTTTGGGCCAAAAGTCAAGTGATCGCTCGCTCCCTCCTCCTTCTCTCCCTCCGCTGAAATGAACAAGGAAATGGCTGAGGTTGTCACGAGAATTAAACTCGGGTTTTACGTTGCTGACCGAGTCCCATCAGATTTTCTGGTCTTTTGGTGAGCTGGACCAGCGATCCATGGTTTTTATTTTATTAAAATGTTTTATTAACATATAAACACAGAATTTGCGCAACGAGAGAAAAGCTGCAGGAGGCGGAGCAGTTGTCAGTCAAGTTCACCAGAGCACGGGGGTGGCTCAGAGGGGAGGGAGCAGAATGCTTTCCCTGTTCAAAATATCCAATGGTTTTGTTCCTCAGCAGAGGCCAACGCCTCCAGCAAGAATCGTTTCTCTATGGAAAAAGTCCAGACCCTTGTCTGAAGCGAAGTGAAGGACAGGGTCTGGTTTTAACCAGGCTAAGTCAGTATGGGTTTAGATAAAAAAAACTCTACATCAATGGCTCTCATGGAATTAATGGAACAAATAACTACTGCTGTCGATCAAAAACAATATTGTATCAGTATTTTTGTTGATTTAAAAAAAGCATTCGATACTATTGATCACACCATTCTCCTAGAAAAACTGAACAAATATGGTATTAGAGGACCAGCATTACAGTGGGTATCTAGCTACTTAAAAGATAGGAAACAATTTGTACAAATAAATGATGTAAGATCTGACCTCTGTAATATCACATGTGGAGTTCCCCAAGGCTCTGTACTTGGACCAAAGCTTTTTATTTTATATGTGAATGACTTGGTAAATGTGTCAGGACTCCTTAAATGTGTACTTTTTGCTGATGATACCACTTTTTTCTGTTTAGGTGAAGATATAGAACAAATGTTGGAATTGATAAAGACAGAATTTGTCAAGATACAAACTTGGTTTAAAATAAATAAATTATCATTAAATCTAGAAAAAACTAATTACATGATATTCAGTAATAAAAAGAAAACTGTTGATGTTCCACTCAAAATTGAGGATGTTGAGATTTGTAGAGTGAGTGAGGTGAAGTTTTTGGGTGTTATCATTGATGACAAACTGACATGGAAACAACACATAAATTCTGTAAGAATAAAAATAGCTAAATCGATAGCAGTACTGTACAAAGTCAGAGACCTATTGAATGATAAAGCTCTGTATTTGTTGTATAACACAATCATTGTTCCACACTTAATCTATTGTATTGATGTTTGGGGGAATGCGTGTAAAACAATCACAAAACCTATTTTTGTATTACAGAAAAGAGCTGTAAGAATTATCACTAGAAAGCATTACCGTCATCCATCAAGTACATTATTTTATCAACTAAAGTTATTGAAGTTCCATGATTTGGTAGACTATAATATTTTATCAGTTTGTATTAGTTAGAAAATTAGAAAGAGTTAGTCATGTTGAAGATTATTATTGTTTAATCTGATTGTTGGAAAAAGTTGGTTGAAGATTATTATTGTTTACATGGTTGATTATTGTTGCTTAATCTGATTGTTGGAAGTAAGGGGCAGATATAATAAGATTTATTCTTCTTTCTGCTACCTTTCATTTTTTTACATTTTGTACACTATCATTTATGAGATTGTCTTGTATTGTTTCTTTTGTAAAAAATGAACAAATTTAATAAACATAAACAAAAATGCCAAGTCGGTGTGTACGTTTAAGAAAATGATCAAAACTGAAGTAGCGTAATGTGTATTGTATTAGAGTTAAAAAATTTAGAGAGATTTATTCATTTTTGTTCTGTTACTGAAGATTATTTTTGATTGAGCTAATTGTTTGAAAAGAAGGGGCAGATATAATAAGATTTTTTTCTTCTTTCTGATACCTTTCATTTTTATATTTTGTATGTTATCGTTTATGGGATTGTTTTGTATTGTATTTTAAAAATGAACAAATTTGATAAATAAATAAAACGGATGTGAAATTTGGGACGGCGTTCCAAAATGGCCACCTTCCTGTTTATCGTAAAACGTTTGTGCCAGAGGGTTTTCTGTGCATCTTGGGGAACTGGACAAGTGTACCAAATTTCATGCTTCTATGACCATGGCTAATGGGGAGGGTATTTTGAAAATTTCCAGGTGGCGTTCTTGAGCCGTTTATGTCGAGATTTTTGTGGCGCCCCCGAAATACGTAATTTTTTACCAGTCCATATGCGTCTGCCAAATTTGGTGAGTTTTGGGATATTTAAAGGCCCCAAAAAGGCCAAATTATTTTGCGGAAAAAAATTGCAGGTCGGGCCGGAACAGAGCGATTACAATAGGCCTTCGCAGCTCTTTGCTTCTCGGGCCTAATAATACAAAATACCACAGTTGCAACAATACATAATGAACACAAACTAACAAGAACAGATTAATCACTGAACAATGCTGAGCTGCTAACAGAAACTATTAAAAATGAAAATAAATTTTACCCATAATTCCTCCCTGAGGCCACATGACCAGCAGTCAACCACAGCAGAATGCTACAATACAGTACCGGTAAATGTTATTGTCTGAACATTGCCGGTAACAAAGCTGGTTAAAAAAAGAAAAACACTAGCCTACCAGGAAGTCATTGATTGCTGCAGGGGCGGCTGTGGCTGAGTGGTTAGAGCAATCGTCCTCCAATGCAAGAGTTGGGGGTTCGAATTCCACCAGCAGTCACATGCCGAAGTGTACCTGGGCAAGACACACAATCTCTCATTGCCTCCGATGTGTGTCCCATCGGTGTGAATGTGATGAAGCTCTGATTAGTCTCTTTAGAAAGATTTGTTCAATTAGCTTTGTAGAGATCTAGTAGAGATCTAGTATGAATGGGTAAATGAGGACACAGATTGTAGTGTAAAGAGCTTCGAGTATCTTGATAAGATAGAAAGGTGCCAAATAAGTACAGTCCATTTACCATTCCATTTATTTTTCTCCTGCACACTACCCCACCCCTCACTGGGGGCACAATGGGGAGGGGATGAGAGAACGGTGTAAATCATTGTGACCGGTTTGGTAATTTTATTGGTCAGATTATTATTCTTATTTTATTTTTACCTTTATTTATACAGGTAGTCTCATTGAGTCACAAGGACCCACCCTCCAAGAGACGTGTATTGGACAGCTGTGGCGAGACGGGCGTGACGAGGCTAAATGTTTTTGGTGGCATGAAACTCGCTAGTCCGTCAAAAAGAAAGAAAGAAAGAAAGAAAAACATAAATTAGCCACAGCAATGTATAAGCCATGGAGTTCAAAGCGTGTAAATAAAAAATAAGCAACTTATATTCTTGAAATTACAGCAGTTGCACGTTTTTCACCTAAAGTAATGTTGATGTGTTAGAAGTTAAAATGTCACACATTTGTAAACTAATTGTAATGTGTGTTTTGCAGCTGCTGGGGATGATTCTGTCCATCTTCCTGTGCAGGAACATCCAGACAGAGGACTACACACAAGTGCCAAAGTATTACTGAGCGCACCATGACACATGGAAAGCAATGAGGATTCACTTTGGTTTTAATAAACTTTTTTTGTCAGCCTAGTTTTCTTTAAGCACTTTAAAAAACTTTTTTCTTTTGTTTGTTTTGAACTTTTGATCAGAGTAATGCTGAAAACAAATGGGAGGTTTATAAAATTAGTCAGATTGAAGAGCTTTTGGTTTCCCTTTAAACTCTGAATCGGCGTTTGTGAAAACTGTCAGGCAGATTCAATGTGACGTTTTTTCTTTTTATACACTACTGTTCTGAGTTTTTATAAAATGCTTTAAAGACTGTAAATAATGTTAGAGATTACTTGCATGAATTTGATTCAACCAAATCTTCCAGCTAGTGTTTTCTTTACTGTCTGGTCTTCATGAATTCTGAAGCAGTTTTCTCATCAGGATTTTATTTAGGAAATAACTGGCCTATCACACTCATCCTTGTTCCTGCAATTATTCTCCCAGTTTACAACTACAGCAAAGCATGTTTCACTCTCAGATGTTACATTTAACCACATTACAATTAATGTCAGTGTTAAACTGTAATAGAAAAGTGAGCCATGGTTTTATTTTTGTATCCTTCAGTTTGATTTCTTGTACCTTTGTTAAAACTGAAAAATATTTTAGTAACTTCCTAATGTTTTTTAAGGCAAAATGGTCTGTGTGGTGTCATTAATGTGTACTCACTTTTATTCTGTTACGTTGGTCAATAAACTGATTAAAACCCCATTGTTGTTTGGATGAAATCTGTTGTTGGGTCTTTTCTCCTCATTTGCCAATTCCTCAGGAACACGTTTTATAAACGTTTGAGCTCAGAATTCTAGTTTCACTTCCCTCTGATGGGTTAGACAGAGCATCTTCATGCTACAGTGTTTTGCTCCAAGACAACAAGACATGAGCACATGGACGGGGAATCGAACCTGCAACTTTCCAGACCCAAGGTGGCTGCCCTGCCACGATGCCTTGGCCATCAGTTTTAGTAAATTACAACTGAGTAACTTTTAAGAGTCAATCTGATTCAAGATGACCACCACAGAAAACATACCTTTGAAAAAACAAGACTGTTTTACAAAGTACATACACTGAGCTAAAGTTTGGTGTGGTAGTACTTTGTAGCTGAGATTCATTCACAACACAGACTTTGAATGTAGCAAGTTGGGATATAGCATGAGATCATGCAAAACAATTTTTATGACCAAAACAGTTAAAACCTCTCAACATCAAATGCTGGTTGCTTTTGGCAAAGCAACATTTTTGAGTCCATGTGATTTGAAATTTTCAAATTTCTAAAGGTACCGTATTTTCCGCCCTATAAGACGCACCGCCCTATAAATCGCATTGTCCAATTGTCCAATGAATTGGAAAAATCCATAAATATGTCGCTTAGCCCTATAAGTCGCACCTACGTCACCGCTGACGTAACTTGTCACCACTGACAACCCGGAAATGTGGGCCAGTGTTGTGCCCAAATGGATCGACAGCCAAATGGCGGCCACAGGAGCGTGCAGGAAGGACTTTCTTTTATTTTCAATTATTTGTTTGCTGAAAATTATAGCAAAGATGTGTCTTAACTGAACTTTTCCTTAATAAATGAACGTAATTGTGAAATGAGCTGGATTTAAAAATTAGTTTCGCTACGTGCAAAACCTGCACCCGCACAGGTGGGAATGTTGCATTTCTTTAAAATTTAGCAAGATAAACACCTAAAAAATGTTTGTTTGCTGAAAATTATAGCAAAAGTGTTTCTGAGCTGAACTTTTCCTTAATAAATGAATATAATTGTCAAATCAGCTGAATTTAAATCGTTTCGCTACGGCGGCTCAACAAAACGTGTATGCGCAGCAACAGACATGCAGTGCAGAGCGAACAGGCCTGCATCTCTTTTTAAATTAAAAAAGATAAACGCCTAAAAAATATATTTGTTAGCTGACATTATAGTAAAAGTGTGTCTCAGTTTAACTTTTCTTAATAAATGCACTTTGACGGTTAAAACGTGGTAAAATGACGCAGATGAAATAAAGCGGCTTTAAATGGAGCTTGGAGCTTATTTATATAGCGCTTTCCAGCCCCCTGTGAGGAGCCCCAAAGCACTTTACAATACCAGCCATCCACCCATTCATTCAGACATTCATACACCGGTAGTGGTAGCCTGCCTTGCAAGGCGCCATCCAGACCTACCGGGAGCAACTTGGGGTTAAGTGTCTTGCCAAGGGACACAACGACACATGGTGGGCGGACACGGGATTGGAACCTCCAACCTTCCGATCAGGGGTCGACTGCCATTACCACTACACCACGGCCGCTTTAAAATTACTACATGCTCACCCACCCATAATGATGAAACAGCTATTTATTTTATGGTTTTTATTCAAACCCATTGAACTCTTCATCTTCTGTGTCGCTGGCGAAGAGTTCTGCCAGTGACTGAGGAAGGTTATTCAGCGCTGCTGCTTCCTCGTCTGAGTCATCCTCAGCTATAGCCGCTCCAGCTGCTATCCCAGCCTTTCTGAACCCCGACTGGATCGTGTTTTGGTCACAGAGGTCCACCACGCTTTGTCGATCCATTGGAGGACCTGCTGAAAGGTGGTGTGTTGCGGCTGTAAAACTGTGGTCAGTTTTAGTAAATTACAACTGAGTAACTTTTAAGAGTCAATCTGATTCAAGATGACCACCACAGAAAACATACCGTTAAAAAAACAAGACTGTTTTACAAAGTACATACGCTAAGCTAAAGTTTGGTGTGGTAGTACTTTGTAGCTGAGATTCATTCACAACACAGACTTTGAATGTAGCAAGTTGGGATATAGCATGAGATCATGCAAAACAATTTTTATGACTAAAACAGTAAAAACTTGGTTTTGCTGAGTATTTGGGGACCAGGATGTGCAAATTTTGGACCGAGAGCACAGATGGTTTGAGAGGGGTGTGAAGGAAGCTGTTTATGTTA
>JBBPBX010006600.1:0-27795 GCA_038048925.1 Garcialebias charrua
TTTGCACAAAAGTGTGCATCTAAGTTTTACCTAGATGGCTTTAAGTCTGTCATTTCTTGTCCTAAGGTTACATTATATTGGTTTAAAAGTCCTGCATGCATGAAAAGTGGCAGGTTATAAATATTCCTTGCTGGGCCTTTAATTACTTAATTATTCTTTCCTTTTGATATGGTTTTGATCAGACACATTTTGACATGTCTGGTTGGCGAGTAAAACAGCCAAAGATTGAGAGAGATTTAAATACTGTACATTAATGTCTATGTTGCTAAGCTGTATACAATCTTTGTCACATTTTTTAGACATAAAAAAAAAACTAAATATCTTGTGTGCTAATTTGATTGTGCTGCCATAAAATAAACTTGTTACCTAAAAAAGCTACCGGGTAAGTCTGATCTTCTGGACATTCAAAAAACAAAACAAAAAAGTAGAAATGTTTCGTCTTTCGTCCGAAAGACTTCCTCAGTCTGAGATGCTGTACTCAGCTCAGTCTTATAAATAGTACCCTCTCACAGTGGATCAACCAGGTTGCTGATGACAGCCAAAACTAGCTGCTCACATGATCAAGGAGGACCATCAGCCTAACGATGGATCGTTAGCACCCTGATGCAGTGGTGTAGTCTACATTTTTGTAGTGGGTATAGGCTTAGAGACAAAAACCTGTCCGGAGGACCTACTTAATTTTTCCTTTTTCTACCTAGATTACTGAGATGCATCAGGACATTTAGAGACAAAAATGCAATGTAGTGCAATGTAATTGACAATTTATTTTGAATTTTAAGCATATTTAACATTGCAAAATGTCTGTGATGCTTACATTTTAATAAATGCACAACAAACCTTGTACAATTGGCTTGTATTAAAAACATGTAGAATTTTTAAAACAGTACATAACCAAAAAAATATTCACTTTCTGATGTATGATTCAATTTCTCATGTAATATAAACTTTTGAAAGATATGATTAACAGACTGTTTTAAAATTATCAAGTCATAATATGTTAATGTTGGAAATATATCAATTAAACCTTATATACAAATTGGTTCCCATATTTTTTTTATATTTACCTAATTTTTTGTTCCTCCATTCCAACCAGGGATGTCTGTTTTTAAATTCCCGAGCCTGACTTTCACTCCACAAGGCTGGCCAATTTGGATCTAAAAATGAAACAAGGAGTTTTAAAACAGAGTAAAAAGCATAGCATTTTGTTGATTATTGGAGTGACAGACTTTGTCACAAACAAATCATTTTTATATTCACATATTTATTTATATGAAATGTTACTGTAAAATTCTGGACAGTAACCGTGTTTCCATCAAGGTTTCTTGATGCGCATTTTGGAGTTTGGCATCAGAAAAGGTCGATAAAAACATGCAGTTACTTGCTGCTTGAGCTAGCTTCAGCTAACTTGTACTAGCCAACACTTACCTGGGGAAATGCAGATATCAACCTCATTATGGCTGGTTTCGGCCGTCGAACTGGTAGGTTCTTCTAATGTTGTCTCTGTAGCTTCGGGTTCAGCTGGTTTATAAAAACATTCAAAAAGTGTAGCTTGTTTCCTTTTCATTTTGAGTCTGTCGTCGTTAGCGAAAATGCTCTACCTACACCGTCTGTCCCGTTTTATTGAACTTGTGCCCGCCTGCATCCCGAGCAGCCAATCATAAAGGAGCTTCTGAAGAAACCAATCACAGAGCAGAGAACTATGGTAGTGAGCTCAGCTCAGCCAATGGCTGTGAGCCTCACGTACAACACGAGGAACACGAAACTATGGCAGCCGCGAGAGGCACAGTGAAGAGTCCTATGAGCGAACATAATCTATCTTTATGCAACGCGTGTTTGTTGTCACGTATCATTGGGCACATTTGTGGTTATACGGAAATCCCCAAGCTTTACTAGTGGGTATACGGCGTATACCAGCGTATCACGTAGACTACACCACTGGTTGATGGTTGTTTGCTATTCACAGAGGGCTGAGTGATACTAGCAATAACAGCATTGTAAGAGGGGGACAGTTGAACCCGGAGGCCTCCACCTCTGTTTAATGATGGACGCTTTCTTTTCACAAAGATGGCCTCCTTTACTCCTCTCTCAAACCATTGTTCCTCTCTATCAAGGATGTGAACATCTTCATCCCTGAAAGAGTGACTGCTGGCCTAAAGATGAGTGTAGACTGCAGAGTTCTGGCCTGATGATGTTGATCTTCTGTGCTGGGCCATCCTTTTGGCCAGTGGCTGTTTCAGTGTTGCCAGGTGAGAAATGTAGGATTATCGTACTAGAGCCCCAAAATTATCGTATTTTGAGGGAAATTATCGTACACCCGTCAAAACCAAAATAACAAGTATGCACTATAGTCACTCTGTTGTTGAATTGCGTCTAACAGGCACTCACAGCGTTGTGGCATCAGTACGGGTGGGAACCATAGACAATAATACGTATTAATGCCTGGTGGCAACTAATGAGCCCGCCCCCCGCGCTTCTTGTTTTGTTTCATGGCGGTTTTAATTTAATAACTCAACTAAATTCTGTCTATTAAGTTTGTATTTTCAAGGAAATAATAACCTGATATTTAGCTTTACTGATATCACTACTAAAAACATCCCTAATTGTAAATTTAATATTAATTTTATTTATTTATTTTTGTTAATGCATTCTTTCTGTTTCATACCTTGGACATCCCATAAAGACATGTTGAACCGTTTCAGGGAGATTGCTGGTGCACATGTCACAAAAAAGTCCTGTTGCAAGCTTTCCAATTATTTTAAGAGATTTATTAAGGTCTGTGTGTCCTATTCTAATGCGAGTAAGTTCCTGTTTCTTCCTGCTTTCCTTGTATATCCTACCTTTTTTGTTGTGTAAATGTCTTCCTGTATCAGTAATGTCCCAGGTTTCCTGGCATATTTTCTTAATATATTTCTTAATTATCATTTAACATTTAACTTTATATAAATGTTTTCTCATTTTCATCACTTCTTCCAGACCGGTGTCACACGAGACACGGCTCTGCTTTTTCTTCTTTTCTAACTCATGGGGCGGGCGCAGCGGGCTATTCAGCCAATCATGGCCGTTGTTCTGAGGCAAACGGACGCACGTCACTCTTTAGGTCACATTTAGAAAAGCACGATTGGCTGGAATTTCAAGATGCATTCAGGGTTCACAAAAAAACTCAGACAGACCGTTGCGGCAGGCTGATGGAAACCGATCACAACTACACATTCAAGGAACGGTCAAATTATCGTATTTTTGGCCTTTTTCGAGATTATTGATCGTACATCGTACAGAGGGCAAAATTATCGTACAAATACGATAATTATCGTACACCTGGCAACACTGGGCTGTTTAGTTCCCCCGACGCTAGTATCACTCAGCCCTCTGTGAATAGCAAACAACCATCAGGGTGCTAACGATCCATCGTTAGGCTGATGGTCCTCCTTGATCATGTGAGCAGCTGGTTTTGGCTGTCATCAGCAAACTGGTTGATCCACTGTGAAAGGGTGCTATTTATAAGACTGAGCTGAATACAGCACCTCAGACTGAGGAAGTCTTTCGGACGAAAGACGAAACGTTTCTACTTTTTTTGCTTTGTTTTGTTTTGTTTTTTGAATGTCCAGAGGACCAGACTTAGCTTTTTTAGATTTTTCTACCTGGATTATTGAGCATGCATCAGGGTATACTTGTTACCAAAAAAAAAGGTATTTTACAGTCAAGAGGGATAATAATAATAATAATAATGAATTCCATTTATAATGCACTTTTCATTAATAAAAATCTCAAAGTGCTAAGGATATACATATGTATGGATTACCAAAGGCTAAAGTCATGAATGAGATAAATAATGTACAGTAATCTGAAGCAGACCCGAGGAAGTATCACTGAGTTCAGCATGACTCCATGCAATACTTATTTGAATACATCTTCAGTCAGTGACTGAATCAGACTTTTTAAATGAGGGGAAACAAACAAATCCAGTATCCACCGTGAAATAATGCAGAGTTGAGGCTTTGGGTGTGTGTAGATGAAGTATCAGGTCAACTGTGTCTGTTCAAATTGCTTGGTTCTGCTGTATGAAACTCTCAAGAGGAGTTTGATGCAGGAATGAGAAGAGCCAGGGTGTGTTGGTCAGCTGTTAATGATGCTGTCATGTCAGGGAGACTCCCTTCTCTGGAGAAAGGTCTGACTCGTGGACTTTAACTGGCTGGCCTACTTTTACTGGAACTGGAATTGGGGGTTCATAACATCAAGCATTTTTTTTGTGCAAAAACGTACACTTACAGTAAGGATGTGCCCAATAGTTCTGCAGAACTGAGAACTCAGGAATTAAAGCCAAAGCCAGCTGCAAAAAAAGTTATAGTCAAACCCAAAATGACAGATTCTTGTTCTCTGCGGAGAGTTAGGCAGTTTCGGGTGGACTGGTTTAAAGGAAGCAAGCCATTATAAAAACAAAGCACAAGTTGAGTTTTTTGTGCAATATACTTATAAAGCTATGACTTTAAGGATCAATTTTGTCGTTGCTTTTTTAAGCTGTTCTGGTGAAACTCGGCACAAACAGAGGTTAAACTGCAAAACTGAGTAAAAGTAAACAACAGACAGTGCTTTAATGCTCAAACTAATTCCAATATATTGTGAGTTAAAAGTTGGGTTTATTGCATGGGATTTGAATTTGACATACAAATTAAACTGTTATTTATTGCTTAATTTATTCTGTTTATTCAGACATTTGCTTCCAAGTAAAGCTGCTCAGTTTAATTTATGCAACAAAACTACACAGCTGAGTATTAAAAGGGATTGTGGAGCGTCCTAAAAACTACAGCTTTACTATATTTGCATCAGATCCCAACCAGAAACACAACATACTGCATTAAAAATTCATATGAATGGTTTTTCCTTGCTCTGATTTGTAATGTTGTGAGAGTCTTGACCAAATCCCAGTTAGACTAAGCTCACACTAAGTGCTTATGCAGCCCACCAATACTAATCCTAAAAAAATGTAGTGTGTAATTTATTGACTTGATTTGCACTACAAACATTAATCCCCTCTTTCCTAGTGTATATGATTTTTTTTATATACAGTATAATAAAACTTTTAAAAAGCACATTAAAAGTGTGGTTTATGTCTCCTCTACAAATGCTCAAACATGCCAGGACAGTGATGTGAAGGACACTTTAAATCTTATGTTCAGTTTATTTTTGTTTAATATTTTGAGGTTTTCGTTTTTAGTTGTGCATCTCAGATATTGAGTTTTCCTGGTTTATCGTTCCACTCACAGCTGTTCCTCATCTGTAATCAGCACACCTGGATCAACTTTAGTAATCACCCCTCGTAAAGTGATTTGCCTCCTCCGCATGTCAGTTGTCCCTTTCCTTCTTACTCCCTATTTATTTATGTTTAAGTATGATGCATCACATGAGTGTTTAAGCCTCTGCACTGTTCTGCAGCCAAAGGCAACAGTTAGCCTGATTCAAGATGGTCGCCACAGCCAAATAACCACAAAACTTCCACAATTCAGCCAATTTTACCGATATTAAGCTAAAATTTTGTACAGTAGTAGCAGGGAGTTATTCCATACACATACTTTGAGCACTGTGCAACATTTTTGTGTATAGGTATGTGTTGGTGTAATCCTTGTTGTAAACAAAAATAGGTAACTCGATGTTACAGATGAGCTCAAATATGGTGTGCTGCTTATAGCCGAGAGTCATTCTTTACGAGTGACACAACAACTTTGCCTTAAACTTAAACATTAACTTTAAAGTCAACCCTGTTTGTTAGCAAAATACCTAAACACTGGACAGATTTTGGTGAAACTCTCAGACAACAATTATTGTCTGAACATCTTGAGCTCATGCACATTTGGAGTCAATCCAACTCAAGATGGCCACCACAGTAAACTGAGCTTAGCTCAATAATCGTTACAACTCAAGGATCAAGGTTCTTTATTGTCATTCGCATCACGTGGTACATGAGGTGGAACAAAATTTTATACTCAAGGTCCCAGTATAAAAAAACATTATACAAGGATCTAAAATATACGCTAAATAATAATAGTATAAAATAAAAATAAAGGTAAGAAATCAGCAGCACAGATAAAGTAACATATCACCAATTAAAGTGGCATTACAGTGATTTTTCTGGTTAGGGATTCATGATTAAGGGTAGAAGCTACTCCTCAGTTTAGTGGTTTTACATTTAATGCTCCACAACCTCCTGCAAAAAAGTGTGTGTGCTGGGTGAGTGAGGTCTTTCATGATGCAGGTGGCCCTCTTCCTGCATCTGAAGGTGTAGATGTCTGTGATGGTGCAGCAGCTGACTCCAACAGACTTCTGTGCAGCCTTCACCACTCTCTGCAGAGCTTTTCTCTCTGCAGCTGTGCAGCCTCCATGCCACACGTTGATGCTGGAGCACAGGATGCTCTCCAGCTCAGCAGATATTGATCTAAAATAAGATGTGGTAGTAACTGACGGTCGTTCTCAACACATACTCAAAGAGTTAAAGCACTTAGAGAAATCAAATACACGTGGTCTGTGAAGAATGAGGATAAAGTGTAACTTTAACCTCAGTCTGATTTACACTCCTCTAAATTTTCATAGGTAAAATGTAAAAAAATATTAATAGGAATAAAACCTTTTTACTGCCTGAAAGTTTCATTTGAACTGAACAATGTGAAAAATTGTTGTTGATAGAAATCACAACATAATAAATTAATTAGGTGTAATCCCACGCGGGTCAGTCAAAATGATTAGACGCAAACCCCACAAATACACAAAGCTCTAGAACCTCATATTTAAAATTTATGTAGCTTTCTTTTATTAGTAGAACATTTTTTCAGGAATAATGATGACGCTAACTTGTAATTTGGGTTTGAAACATTACCGATCAGTGTTTTGCTCACTGAGACATGTCTTGAGGATTAGGACATTTTTTTGCTCGTTGGAAAAACCATAAAACAGTTCCTCAGCAATAAGCAATAAACTGAGGTGGAGAGAAAGTCTCAGATTTATAGAGGGAGGGGTGCTTTTGCAGAGAGAAATGTTTCTGTTGTCATTATAATTCAGTGATTTAGAGGAAAGATTATTACATTCTCTCTCTCTAAGCCTGATAATTCAGTGCTGCACCAAATTCGAGGTCGTTTAAAACAAACTGTTGCACCAGAGCCTGTAGAAAGCCTGAAATGTTCTTTTGGGATTCAAAAGTGATGATTTTCTGATTTAAAATGCCACATTTTTCTCTGCCTGCATGCTGTAACAGTATAACAGCTGTGAGATGACCACAGTTTGGGGATCACAATGGAAACGCTGTGCACTTTGCACCTCAGCAAGTCGACAAGCCAACAAACAGACACACAGCTGCTCGCAAACACTGCTCTTCAGGTGGCAGAGATAATGAGACACTCTCCCTTCTGCAGCAGGTGAGCACGCATTAGACGTTAGGAGATGGGGGGGATTAGTGGAGGATAACAGGATTTAAAACATGGAATAAAGGAATCAGTGAATAAAGAGGATTAACAAAGCAATACAAAGGCAGAGGTTGGTGTATTATATAGGAAACAAACGTGCTAGAATTAAATGAGCAAATAAAAGGATGAGTGACATGGTGCAATGACACTGGATGCCAGATAGATATTGTATTAAGCTAATGTATTCTCTTGAACAACAACAACAACAAATAAAAGGAATAAAATGACAAATATTCAAATGGATTTCTTATGGGCTCAGTCAGCGACAACAACAACTCTTGAGTGCAACACAGCATTGATTGATGAGTGTTTGGTAACAAACGCTGACAAACGGAGTCAACCAGCTCTTGTATGAGGTCTTCCTCTGGAAATCATTATGTTGTCACATAAAACAAAGAAATGTGAAAATGAAGAGTGAGACATACAAAAAAACAAGAGAAAATAAGATTAGCGATCAAAAAGATACAGCGCTGTGATAAATTATTCTCCTGCTTACAAATCTCTTCCGTTTTTACGTTTTGGTCACACTTCCAGGTTTCAGTTCATCAAACAGATGTTTGTATCAAAGAAAACCAGATTACAAAATGCTGCTTTTAAACGACAATGTCATTTATTGAAGGAAAAAAAAACTATTCAAACCAAGCTGGCCCTGTGTGTAAAAGCAAGTTACTTTCTAAACTTAATACCTGATGGTGTCACCTTTGGCATCAACAAATGCAATCAAGTATATGCTGTAACATTTGCTGTAATTTACCACAGCTGGTGTCTGCATAAAGCCGTATCATTAAGGACCACACCCACCCAGCATAAAGATTTTTCTCTCTACTACCCACAGGCAGATGATTCAAGAGTCTGACATGACGCACGAAAAGACTCAAAGACATTATCACCCACAAGCTGTCAGATTACTGAACTCATGATAATAGTGAACAATTGACAATATAACTGCACTAAGCCACATCAGTGACACCTAATGTTTATTGCTGCTGCACTGTGGCTGTATCATGTATGTCACTATACCTTACCATCACAATTCAATTAATCTCAGTGTGACTCACTACCTGTGCAACAACCTGTCACACAACCTGTGTAGTTTATGTTATGTGCAATATATATCATGTGCATTTAAGCTAATATACCGGGTAGCTGTGAAATACATATTTATACTAATTCATCCTATCTGCACTGTTATGTTCTATCATGTCATTGTTTAATGTATTTATTTTACACTTTGTAAATATTATATTTCTTTTTCACTTCTAACCCCTCCTTTTTCTCATTTCCTTTTTTTGTTTTTTTTGTTTTGCGAGTTGAATTGGTTCTTCTCATCCTGAACATTTCATTGCATTGCTGACCTTGTGTTAACCTGCATATAAACAACATAACTGGTGATGATTCTTTCATGGCTGAAGAGGAATTTTGCTGCTGGCCTTTGGATTTATTGTCCTGCTCCAGATCCCAAGTGTACTTGAGCTCAAGGCCACAAACTGATTATCATGATCTGGCCTGAAAGTGTTGAACCCATGCGCAGGGAAGCAATGAGAGACTCCAGGTAAAAACAAACACTTAAGTTTATTTTTCTGAATAAACAAACCAAGATGTTGATGGGGCAGCTAACTTACTTTATGGAGAACATCGAGGGAGACAGATCACTTTTTTTTTTAGACCTTTATTTATACAGGTTAGTTCTCATTGAGCCTTAAAGCCCCACTGACATGATTTTTTAATTTTCATAAAATTGCTCAAAATATATATCTTTTATCATTTAAATATGTTCGTTTTTGCAAACAAAATGCTAAATCACTTTAATTTTGCTTTAAAAGTTATTTTGAACTTCAAGCTGTGTTTAATCATGGGAAATCCGATTACACACGAACGCACCATCTGTGATGTAACACTGGGCAGAGGGCTCTGGTCTCTTTAATAGCGGACAATTTAAAACCCGACGAATTTAGCAATCTATGTGAAGATTTGAGCTATTTGTCTTCATTTTGGGAAGCAGAAAATAGTTTGGGTGATGGAACAAGAAACAACAGGATCTAATTTAGGTCTGATGCTGTATCAGACTTACCTTCATGTCGAGCTGCTCATACCTGCGCACTGTGACAAGCCCAGAGCTCTGCCCGGTGTGACATCACAGATGGTGCGTTCGGGTGTAATCAGATTTCCCATGATTAAACACGGCTTGAAGTTCAAAATCACTTTTAAAGCAAAATTAAAGTGATTTATCATTTTGTATGCATATGATAATATATGTATATATATATTTTTTTGGAGCAATTTTATGAATAGTAAAAAAATCATGTCGGTGGACCTTTAAAGACTCATTTACAAGAGAGACCTGTTACATACAACATTTATTTATTAACCATTATTATCCAGGCAAATCTAATTGAGATCACAGCTCTCTTTTGCAAAGGAGGCCAGAAGGCAGCCTAACATGCATGTTTTTGGTTTGTGAGAGGAAACTGGAGTGAGTATCTGGAGATAACCCATGCAAGCACAAGAACATGCAAACTCTACACAGAAAGACCCCAGGTGCAACTGGGGATTGAACCCAGGACCTTCTTGCTGTGAGGCAACAGTGCTAACCACTGAGCCATTGTGCTGCCACAACACACAGGCAGATGAGAAAAAGAGAACACGAGGATGGAAGAAGACAAAAAAAATCATGTCTCACACCATTTCCTGGCCTGGAAACAGTGTAAAAGGAGCAAAAACAGACCTTGCAACATAAAGCTGCAACATACAATGACATCATAATACATTTATGCAAAGAGGTCGACAACGACGGTGAGTTATCCATAAACACTCCAGAAAGTTCCAAAGGTCTGATGAGATGATACAGTGTCTATCAGCATCATGGTTCTGAGAAGGCCACAGATGTCCTTGGAAGAGGGAGGGGGGCAGAAGCTTCTGGTTTACGTATCCTCCAGGAGCAATTTGAGATAAGTTGGCCTGTCCAAGGCCAGCGAGGAGGCCGAATTCAGATAAACAACAATTGTTTGGTCCGCCAGACTCTGTTTTCTGTCTGCCTTCATGTTCTGCTGGTACACTCAATGGCAAATCCAAACAGCCAGATTTGTAGATATTCCACCCGGGCTGTGCTCCATTAGCATTCTCCAAGATTGAAACCTTCATTCTGGTGAGTTCCAAGAGCTGTAAGTGGCCTGCGATTCTCAGAAATTACGTCCAGCTTGCAGTTGATCTCAGTAAGCATATGAGTCTGAGCACTCGAGGCACAAATTAATCCTTCACATAAGGCTGGCAGCTTTACCGTGGCCGAAACTGCTGCCGACATCTTCCTAATTTGTCGATATCCAAGGTATCTGCTGATTCCAAAAAAGCAGAAACCCTGTTATCATAAATCCAATAACGTACACGTCTTCTATGTCCTCCACTGACAGCACAGATAGGCACATCAACTTCCAGTTACCCCAGGAATCAATGACATATCCAGCTGCGTGGGTCCGTTCGGGGCATGAGGGCTCTCCAGCACCCTGTCGTCTGTTGAAAAAAAAAAGTATAAATTGCATTGAGCACACATCAGCCAATGAAGGACAATCCAGAAACAAACAACAAGACACAAGGAAGCTGAATATATACAGACACTGATGAAGATGAACGACAAACACCTGTTGCGACTGACATTAGACACAGGTGAGACAAGAGCTGCACGCAGGGAAGATGAACACTGAGGGATGAATGAAACACGAGGAAACAGAAAAGACCAGACCCCCCCCACCACCACCAAAAAAACAAAAACAAAAAAAAACACACTGACATTCTGGTAGGGAGTAGATTTCAAGCTGCATCGACCATCACATTACCACTACCATGTAGTAGGGCATTCTCTATTTGAAATACAGTGTTAGCTTTAGCTACTCCAGATGTAAATGGACGCTCACCTTAAAAGTTCCACTATTGTATTGTCTGTTCTCAGAATATTTCCTTAAAAATCTTGGGACTCAAGATGCTTTTTGAGTCATATGAAACAGGAATTTGTGTTCCTTTTGGTCAGCACTGGTTTTGGCCTTGGAACACTCCCATGGATGCCATTTTTGCCTATTGTCTCTTTCTTATTGTTGAATCATGGAAACTGAGCTTAGTTGAGGCGAGGCCTGAAATGATTCTTCTTTCTGTTGGACCTGATAGATGAGTCGCCACTGCGCTCTTGGAGTAACTTTGGTCAGTCGGAAGCTCCTGGGAAGGTTCACCACTGGTTCATGCTTTCTCCACGTGTGGACAAACGTTCAAACATGAGTGGGGCAACTAAAATGAATCTCAGCTTCATGCAGAGTGGCCAGATTGGGCGATGTACTGCCAGTTGGGCGGTTTTCATTATGATTTTGCTGGGAACTCTGGGAAGATTTTTGTTGGATTGTTACATTTTGCCACATATTGTTAAATTACCTTGGCTTGTACTGATGCGGGTTCATGTTCAAACAGTAAATATACTATACAATGTATTGATTGGGTTGATTTTTGTCTTATATGGCAGTTTTTAACAGATTTTTGGGCGGGAAAACCTTGAATATCTGGCAACACTGGCTTCATGATTTACCACAACAAGAATGTACTTTTTTTCATTGAAAACTCAAATCGATTTAGATAGCTCAGTTCCCCTAATAAATTAAACCATTCTTTGAAAATAGCATTTTGATGTTGCTCAGGTTGCCTGATATTAAATTTGGTGTGGATCATGACATTTGGTTTGCATATCTGAAACAGTTAGGTGTGACAAAACATAGCAACAAAATGAAAAGAATAAGTAGAAAAAAAACCAATCTGCAAGGGGCAAATATTTTTTCACAGCAATGCACTATAGAAAGAGGTCGAAAGAAAAATGTTGCGCCAAGAACAGGAGGCGAGTGAAGATTAGGTGCAAGGATGGAGAGGCTGAGAGGCAGGAAGAGATAGAAGGAGGAAGAAGGAAATGGAGAGACATCTGTTTTGTGTCAGTGGTGGGTTACAAGCTGATAGTGGGTCTTTGAGAAAAGGAATGAGACTGACGGAGGAAGACAATTAAAGGGGGTGAAAACTAAAGTGTGGGAAATGTTACAGGGATGGAAGTGTCTAATTGGAAGAGCCATATTATCATAAGCTGCAGAAGTCTGAGGCTTCATCTCTGGAAATGTGTGTGTGTGTTTGTAAGGGTGTGCCTGAGCTGTAAGTGTACAGTAAAATCCTGAAGATGTGGGTCAGTGTCAGACCTGAATATTGTCATGTCTCATTAAGGAAGATATTTTTGCACTCAACGTCTTCAGAGGTTGGTGGTTTTTTTATGTTTGCGTAAGAAAAAAGGGACTGGCTGAGGCAAAGATAATAACAGACACATAAATAAATAAGAAAATAAAATTTAAAAGGAGAAGAAACCATAACACACGATGAAAGAGAACTCTCAGCATGTGAACAATAAAAGAAAGCGTGACACAGAGAAGTACTGGTTAGTATCAGGGAAGCTGTAAAAACAGGCACGGTGGCTGCATCACAGTTATTTTACTCTCCTGTTCCCCCATGCACTGTGGAAAAAAAACATCTCAGGTCAAGTCTTTGTACTTTTCTTTCATATGTAAAGAAAATATATCAGAATGAAAGAACTTGTTAAAATACATTCATGTGTCATCATTTAAGGTCTTGAAAGGGTAAAAATGATAAAAGCAGAGTTTTCAGGGGCGCAGAGAACTGTTGATTCTTTACATTGCTGAAAGGCAAACACGCACATGTTTATTCTGTTTATCTCATTATATCTCATGACCCACTGGACAAAATTTAATGAAACTCACAGAAGAGATCATTGTACCTACATGTACAACTGATTAACTTTTGGGTTAAGATGGCTGCCACAACCAACCGATTGGAAGGTTGGCGGTTCGAATCCCGGTTCCCCACACCATGTGTCGTTGTGTCCTTGGGCAAGACACTTAACCCCGAGTTGCTCCCAGTAGCAGTGTTAATTTTGACAGCTATTTTTAATTTAGTTTTAGTCTTAGTCATGTGACTAAAACATCATTTAGTTTTAGTCATTACTTAGTCATCAGAATTTTTTTTGTTTTAGTCTAATTTTAGTTGACAAATCAATGAAAACATTTAGTCGACTAAATCTACAGTCAATTAAGTCGACTAAGTTATACATAGTAAAAACTTTTCATCAATTTCATCAATTCTCTGTAGTTACTAAAACAAAACAATGTTTTAACCATAATATTAATCTTAATATGCAATACATACAACAACAAATAAAACTTTTTTCAAACATCTTTATTTGTCTAACCTTCAGTGTTAATTTTGACAGCTATTTTTAATTTAGTTTTAGTCTTAGTCATGTGACTAAAACATCATTTAGTTTTAGTCATTACTTAGTCATCAGAATTTTTTTTGTTTTAGTCTAATTTTAGTTGACAAATCAATGAAAACATTTAGTCGACGAAAATAATTAGTCGACAATATTAACACTGCCCAGTAGGACTGGAAAGCACCTTGCATGGTAGTCTGCCGCTACCGGTGTATGAATGTGTGTAGCACTTTGAGATTTTCACTAATGAAAAGTGCGTTATAAATTGAATTCATTAATATTATTATTATTACAAAAAAAAAAAAAAAAAACATATGTTGACTTAAAAAATTGCTGAGGTAGCTGATAATGATTCCAAAAATTATTCATTTTACAGATTGACCTAGCCTGGTTAAAACCAGACCCTTGTCCTTCACTTCGCTTCGAAGTGCAGGACAAGGGTCTGGTTTTAACCAGGCTAAGATTGACCAGAAATTTGTCTAAAAATCTGCCTTTACTTGTTTGGAGTCTGTTAGCAAAATATCTTAAGAACAAATCAATGAATATCAATCCAACGTTCAGGAAATAATAATTTAATGCACAACTACAAGTGATTACCCTTTGAAGTTGATAAAGTTCAAGATGCTGCCACAGCTAGTCAAATTCACCAAACACAAAAACTGCTATAACTCAGCCAGTTTTTGAACTATTGTTTTAAAATTTGGTGTGGCAGTAGCTAAGAGTCATGCCCAACATGTAACCTAAGTGCTCTACTTAAAACATTAACTAAGATTTTCTGTTGACATCCATCCTATGGGTCTGTTAGCAAAATATTTCACGAATAACTGAATGTATGATAACCCAGCTTTCAGGAAATAATCATTGGATGTACAACTACAAGTAATTAACATTTGAGGTCAACACAATTCAAGATGGCCGCCACAGCTGATTAACATTAGCCAAAACAAAAATGGCTTTAACTCCAAGAGTGACATCTTGTGGTGTTGTACATTACTTTTTTTTTATCTTGACTAAACTACCAAAACTTCATCATTTCTCAACATTAGCTGATCTCAGTTTAATCTCTGGCCTGAAAGGTGGATGGGTCATAAACTCCTTCAAAGAATGCTGGATTTTAATATTTTCAGCCTTTTCTTCACCAGAGAGGTGTGCCTGTTACAGCCAGCTAAGTTTATTCATATTACCACACTTTTAAACACATCACATTCCCAATAAAATTTTGAACATTTTGTTTTAAAAAAAAAAGAAGAAGAAAAAACTTAATGTACTATTTTCATTATTTAGCCAAATTGCAGCGACTCGGCTGTGAAAATGAGGTTTCTTGAAACACAAAGAGTGCTGAGGAACTCGGGCAAAGGTCCAGGTGCAGTAATTATACTCGTCAGAGACAGGAAAGGAGGTCTTGCTAATGTAATCTCTTCTTCTGGGATATGAGTCAGGGTGGGAGACGGAATACAGGGGAGAAATACGAAACAGAGGCTCAACTGGGGGAAATAGAAAGAGACAAGAAGGACCATTCACGCTCACAGAAAGGACTGGATGATATCAATCCTCGGTCATGGCTCTGTCCTCTTATTCCCCAGTCTTTTGTCAGACATTTACATTAAGCGACTTACAGAAAGAGCTTCAGATATATCAAATATACCTTCACCTCCTTATGTCTGTTTTAGCTTATAAAACATCAGTGGTTCGGAGCTGACAGGTCCTTTGTACTGAACTGCAGGAAAGCAGATACTTTTGTATTTAGAGCACCACAAGGGTGAAATATTTAAGGGAGTTTGTGATTAAAGTTGAAGGGTAATCTGTGATCTACAGTGTGTAGAGCACTGTAAGATAAAGAAACTCATATTCTTGTATTTGTTCTGCTGATTATCAATTGATTTGTTTTATCTTCTCATTTTCTTTGGATATAAGTACATTTTCATTAAAATTATATATCTATTTTTTTCTCTTCAAACTGCTGTGTTCCTGAACTTGTTGCTCTACAGGCATTTGTTGTTTGTCATTGTGGCCAGTTAAAGAGCTTGGTCTCCACAGCAAACAAATCACCTGCTAACCTAATATTCCACTACAGTGTATTTGAATAAATAAATAAAAAGCCAGACATCATAAAAAAAGTCACTTCTGTGTTGGTATTTTGTGCAGACTAGCACCATAGCAACATGGTAATAACAGTTGGACAGAATTGTAAATATAACGGATTTAATCCGACACAGTTTGGAAGAAAAGCCAATAATCAGTTTAGTACCTCACCCCTATTATGTTGCAAAATGAAAATCAAACGCTTAAATTCTGAAAAATGTAAGTTATTGATTCCCCCCCCCCCTCTTTTCATGTTCTGTAATCTATCCGACTCCAAAATGTGTAAACAAACATTTCCACAATTAATTACAAAACGAGGGCTTCATGGGAGCCCTAAAACAAATGTTAGAGAATTACAGGTGGTCCCTGACTTACAAGCGAGTTCCGTCCCTCCGACTATCTCGTAAGATGAAAATCTCGTAAATCGGGGACTACCTGTATATGGGTATATATACCACACGAGCTGCCACTGAACACGTACATGTGCGGTAATGAACAGTTACCAAGCATTTCAATTATCCTAACACTTTAAAACACTTTAAAACATTTATAAAAAATATAAAAAATTAATTTCTTACTTTGAGCTGCAGCTGTTTGCCTCCGCTCCGCTGCGTTACGTCCGAGCTCCCCAGCTTTCTGTAGCACCACGCAGTCCAAACCCTTTACAGGAAGGACTGTTAGTATGCTAACTTCATACATTTGGAGCCAGAAAAAGTTTTAATAACTTACCGAAAGCCGTCTGCGCGCGCCGCCATTAGCTGCACCTGTTAGCCTAGCCCCTCCAACTCCGTGGTTGCTGTTGGGCATTAGCTGCACCTGTTAGCTTAGCCCATCCAAAAAGGCTCTCGGCTTTGTTTCTCCAAGTTAAGCTCAGTGTCCCCCGATATCTTCTGCTTCCAGTCCGACATCGAGGCAAGCTCCAGGAACCTCTGATCGCACAAAGCCGGCTGTCGGATAGAGCTACGAGGGCAGCTACGAGGCTAATGTTAGCTCGTTGCTAATCCAGTCCACAGCTTCACGTTCACGCGGCGCGGGGGGGCTGCTGCTCCAGACCTGAGACATCTCCGGGTAGTCCGGTTTAGCTGCACCTCCAAAAAGGCAGTCGGCTTTGTTTCTCCAAGTTAAGCTCGGTGTACCCGATATCTTCCGCTTCCAGTGGCTCACTCTTGGGCGCTGCCGAAAACTGACTGACTGCCGAAAACTGGCGGAAACTGTCGTAAACTGCCGCAAAACTTTGTAAATCGGCTTAAAAATAAAAAATTATGCACTGTACTGTAATTATAATAATAATACTTTATTTATAAACAACCACAGCTGCAACAAAGTGCTGTACACATGAAATTAAGAACATTTAAACACACACAACAAAAAAAAATTATAATAATAATTTTTTTCTTCATATTTTTATTAAATATGATAACCTCGTAAATCCGGAACCTCGTAAGTAAGAGTGCTCGTAAATCGGGGACCACCTGTATATTCTACAGCAAGCAACAAAGGTTTTACTTATGAACCTTTAGCAAGTCAAATCAATTCAACTCAGATTATTTACTGTATATAGCACCAAGCCACAAAATAAGTCATCTCAGGGCACTGAACTGAAACATTCCTATAGATTATAGGTAAGTTAATCACATTATTTACCTGAGGAGCAGACTGCTTTGAATTTAACTCCGTCACAGAACTCTCGTCTTGAGCAAGCATGAAGGTGACAGTGGAAAGGAAAGACTACCTCATGAGGAAGAAACCTTTAGCAGAACCAGGCTCAGGACAAGCAGCCATCTGCTTCAATCGGCGGGGTTCGGTAGAAACAGAAAGGAGGAACAGATACACAATGGCAGGTCCATAATCACATATCAAGATAGAAATAGTATCAATTTTTTTCATTTATCTTTTATTTATCCATAGTCTTATTGAGCCACGAGAACTCATTTTCAAGAAAGACCTGAAAACTATGAAATGAAAACTATTCATTTGTAACAATTCATAAAAAAAGAAGGTAAGTTTGTCCTCCACCATAACAAGCCTGCCCTATTATGGGATTTATCAAAAAGGAAAGTCTTAAGCCCAGTCTTAAAACTGCAATGTGTCAGCCTCACAGACAGAAAGTCGGTTGCACAAGAGAGGAGCCTGATAACTGAAAACTCTGCCTGCAATTCTGCTTTTGGAAACTCTAGAAAGTTGCTCTAGAGAACAGAGAGTGGTGAAGGCTGCACAGAAGACTGTTGGAGTCAGTCTCCCCACCATCACAGACATCTACACCTCCAGATGCAGGAAGAGAGCCATTAGCATCATGAAGGACCCCACTCACCCAGCACGCACATTTTTTGCCCTGCTCACCTCAGGCAGGAGATTGAGGAGCATTAAGTCTAAAACCAGTAGACGGAGGAACAGCTTACCCTGATGCTGTTGGACTCATGAATCTCTAACCAGGAGAATCACTGTGAAAAATCACATCATGTTGCTGCTGATCTGTTTCCTGTTGCTGCTGATCTGTTTCATGTTGCTGTGTTCATTCGTACTCATCTGCTCACACAGACTCATGTTCATGCTGCTGTTCGGTGGATTGTTTTTATGCTACCAGTGCTTCATGGGTTTTTAGTTAAAATTTTCTTAGTCACATCTTAGATCTTATTATTATTGTTTTTCTTTTACATTTTAAACTTCTCTTGAATTTAACCGGGACCCTGTGTACACAATTTCATTCCACCACATGCACCACATATGATGTGAATGACAAATAAAAACCTTGCATCCTTGAATCTTGGAACCACAAGTAAGCCTGCAGTCTAAGATGGAAGTGCTCTGTTAGGAAAATATGGGACAATAAGATCTGTAGTATACGATGGAGCTAGGTTGTTGAGGGCTTTGTAGGTTAGAAGTAAGATTTTCAACTCTATTCTGAATTTTACACTTTTATCACTTAATAATTTAATTTAATCACAATCATTTATTTTTGACACTTTATCTCTAATGTTAGTTGTTTTATTCATACAGATAATTACACCTATCTGCATATCTCAAAATGTATTCCTTTGTGGGGAACTTGACTTAGATCAACATATAGAATATATACCAATAAAAGCCACAAAGAATGCTGTTTTAAAAAGTACTGTTGTCATCCAGGAAACTTGTTATATTTAAATGTGTATGAAGCATTAATGTGTGCAAGAGAAGCAACAGAGAGCAGGTGACACCACCAGAGATGTACCAGGACACGATTCTGAGTCAGAAACCCCTGCAAGGCTCAGACTCATCTCATGACCGGTGAGTTGTGCTCATTCAACCTTTATTTAGTCAGGTAAATCTTTTGAACCTCATGGGCTCATTTACGAAAGCGACCTGCTAAAACTAAAGAACAATGAACAGCAGTGATAGAATTTCATTAAACAATAAACAAACAAACAATAAACAATAGAAAACAAAAAGAGAGAAAAAAACAAAAGATTTTTTTTTTTTTTTTTTTTTAACAAAGTATCAAAAAACTAGCAAAACATTATAAGGTAGACGTATAAAATCAAAGACAGGAACAAATCTGCATTGGTTTTTGCCAGGATTCCAACAGATTCTGAAAACCATTTAGAGAAGTCAAGGTCGAGAGCTTCAGATCTTTTTGTAAGATATTCCATGAAGCAGGAGCGGAGTAGGAGAAGGCCCTTTTTCCAAGTTCAGTCCTCACTGACGGAACACTGCAGGTAATCATGTCCTGAGAGCGCACACTGTAGCTGCACTCACGCAAAGACATGTAGGAGGAGATGTATGAGGGCAGCAGACCAAGAAGTGATTTAAAGATGAAAATGTACCAGTGGAAGAGTCTGCGTGAGGTTAATGATGTCCAATTAACCAGTGAATACAGGGTGCAGTGGTGGGTACGATAATCACAACCAGTTATGAATCTTAGTGCACCATGATAGACCACATCCAACATCTGCAGGGTGCTTTTAGGAGCATTCATGTAGAGAATGTCACCGTAATCAATGGAGGGAAGGAAAGTCACAGATACAAGGCGTTTCCTAACATTCAGTGTTAGACATGATCTGTTTCTGAAAAAGAAACCCAGTTTAACTTTCAATTTCTTCACTAGGTTTTCCACGTGGAGTTTAAAAGAGAGATGTGAATCGATCAGGATACCCAGATATTTATAGGAATCAACAAACTCAATAGGGACACCATTTGAAGATAAAATCAGAGGAGGATCTGCTGGAACCGCCTTCCTATTTGAAAAAAACATCCCTTTTGTTTTATCAGCATTTAGGACAAGTTTGAGACGGAACAAATCTGACTGGATGATGTCAAAAGCGGATTGCAGTAACTGGAAAGCCTTAGCTACTGTTTTAGCTCGGCAATAAACAACTGTATCATCAGCATAGAAATGTAAGGATGCATCAGGGATGCAGTGACCTACATTAGCTATGTAGATTGTAAAGAGAGTTGGTCCTAAAACTGAGCCTTGTGGTACACCATTTTTAACTGTTAAATAGCTGGAAGAAGCACCGTTATGTTGAACACATTGCCTCCGATTGGAAAGATAGTTAGAAAACCAACCGATGGTGTGATCAGAGAAACCGATTTCTGAGAGCTTATGACACAGGATGTTATGATCCACAGTGTCAAAAGCTTTAGACAGGTCTAAGAAAAGTGCAGCACAATAGTCCTTAGCATCCAATGCTTCAACAACATCATTCAGAACCTTCAGAGAAGCAGTTGTTGTGCTGTGTTTTTTCCTGAAACCAGATTGATGGAGAGGTAAGATGTTAAATGAGTCCAGATAATTTTTGATCTGAGAGTTTATCAGTTTTTCTTGAACCTTGGCTAAGATGCAGAGTTTAGAGATCGGTCGATAATTGTTCAGTGAGGTGGGGTCACCTCCCTTCAGCAAAGGAAGAACAAAGGCTGTTTTCCAAGCATCCGGAATGGTGTTTTGGCTTATGGATAGATTAAAGATGTGGGTCACAGGGACTGTGATGATATGAGCAGCCAGCCTTAAGAAATAAGGTGGAAGTTCATCTGGACCTGCAGATTTTTTAGGATCAAGATCATTTAACAGTTTATTTACCTCACTGACTGAGAATGGAGAAAAAGAGAAGGTGTGATTAACAGATGGTTGGCTTGTAGGAGGGATTTGATTTGTTGAAGTTTGATTATTAGATAAAGTGGCCGATTTTCCGTTTGTAACTGTATCAAATAAAGAACTAGAAGCAACAAAATGTTTATTGAAACAGTTCAGGATCTCGTGCTTATTTGACACAGGAACAGAGTCAACAAGAAATTGTGATGGGAGGTCAGATGATTGGGGGGTGCCTGAGAGAGATTTAATGGTTTTCCAGAATTTTTTAGGATCGTTTAGATTTTTGGAGGTCTGAGATAAGAAGTAGTTACGTTTTGCAGCTTTGATGGCAGTTGTGCATTTATTCCTTAGCTGCCGAAATTTCAACCAATCAGTGTCTGAGTGTGATTTTCTTGCTGCTGCCCAAAGATGATCTCTCCAGTGCAGGAGATCAGCTAGTTCAGGAGTAAACCAGGGGCTGTCACGGCCCTTTATCCTGAACTGCCGGAAAGGAGCGTGTTTGTTTACAAAGTAAATGAAACTACCATGAAAATAGTTCCAAGCGGTGTTCACGTCATTGATTTGTAGGATACGTTGCCAATCAAAGTGGGATAGATCCCAAAGGAATGACTGTTCACAGAAACGTTTCAAATCCCTTTTTTGGATTATTCTGGGCTTAGCAGGTGGAAGTTTAGTAGATCTAAGAGCTGCTATTACGGAATGATCACTCAAAACGTTAGCAAATACACCTATACCAGGAAATTTGTGAGGTGCATTTGTGAAAAACAGATCTAAGGTGGAAGATTTTTCGGGACATTTTAAGTTTGGTCTGGTGGGAGAATCGATAAGTTGTGTTAGATTGAGAGATAGGCAACATTCCCTGAATTTATCACAGAGGGGGGTCGACTTATTCCAGTCAATGTTGAAATCTCCTGCCATAACAATCTCATTGTGTTTTAAATTTCCTATGAATTCAGTCAGGGAGGATAGAGCTCATGTGTGTGGAACAGACGCATGTTTGTGTCCAGGAAACATGGAGTGACACCGGACGATGTATCAATGTGGTAAATAATGATCAAAATATTCACACACTAAGCCTTATCGTCTCAAAATAAATGTTTCCCTAACTACAAGGGGGAAAAAAGGTGTATATACTGATGTGAACATGCAAACCATCATACGATGATGAGAAGCTTGGTTGGAACATAGAGATTTGGATATCATTGTATTAGAATGTAAAGAACAGACATATGGTTTTTTTTTTAAGATGCAAGAAGGAAAAGGAAAACAAGGTGATCAGTTAAACCCACAAGCTGAGACAGGAAAGGAGATAGAAAATAAATTAGGGGGTTTTTTTTCAGCAGGGGAGAAAATATCGCCTCAAGTGCTCACCTTAAATTTAGACACAAACACAGGAGTCATCCTGTCAACTCGACTTAACCAGACTGATTGAGATCCTTTGGCTGCTGCTCCCTTAAATAGAAAGTGCACGTCAAAGTGTTGGCAGCTCAAAAGTTACTTTGCTGCTTCTGGATTTTAACTGGTAACTTTGTTTTGTGACTACTAACCAAAACCCACCCTTTAACTGTTGTATTGTGCCAAAAAACAATGCTCTTTAAGTAAGATACACTGATAGAGACTGCGTTTGGATTATTGCAATGCAAGTGTTGGTGCAACCATTCCTTTATGCAAATATTTCAGTAAGGTACAGGAAAAAAATGTGTCACACCTCTTGTTTGCAACATAACAGAAAAGAGCTCCATTGTTCAAAATATTCCCCCAGGCTCTTTTTTCCCCCAATCTACTGTTCTGACAACTGAATAAGAATAACTAAACATGCCCTGCTGCCTCTTCTCATGGCCTCTCATGCTCCATTTGTTTTCAGGTGAAATATAAAAGACAAGCTAAAGAAGAAGACATTCATATATGCAGGTTAATCTGCAGTGTTTTTGCTTACTGTAATTATACCCACTCTGAGACAATATATACATATAAAAGTGAAAAAAAGTGGAAAGTTTATCTTACAATTTAAAAAATTTAAACAAAACCGAACAGAGAATGCTGACTTACAGTTCCTCACCAGCCTGACATGATACATTCGGACCCCCAAGGCCCACGTGGAGCTCTGAGCACCTGGTTTTTGCTTTTGTGGGGACTTTTTTTCCCTTTGCGCATTCTTGGACTCGCTTCATCGTGGGCTATCTGTTGCATTCAAACCTGTCAAAGTGCTGTGTAGCTGATACCACTGAGACATGTCTCACGGGCTGCTGTTTTAAATCCAACTGGGACATTGTTGAGTCTCCTTTTGATTATAATCTTAGGGGGAAAAAAGGATTTTTGATATATTGTTTGCAACTTAATTCTGCATATTTTGACAAGCAGGGTGGATATGTGTCCCTTCTTCGTGATGTTTCATCTGCTTTGCATTACCTCCACAGAGAAATTTCACTGCATCACCATATCAGTATCTTTCCACAGAGATCAACAGCTGGTCTTGCTGCCTCGAGTTAGGATTTGCTGGTGAAGATTCTCAGTCGTCCAGGACATGATAAAATCAGAACACGCGTTCAATACAAAAACAACTGGACTTTATTTGTTACAGAAAACGTTTCACCCTCTATCCAAAGGGCTTTTTCCTTTGAATTGAAAAAGCCCTTTGGATAGAGGGTGAAACTTTTTCTGTAACAAATAAAGTCCAGTTGTTTTTGTATTGAACACATGTTCTGATCTCGAGTTAGGATGTCCAGCTATTTTTAAGGAGGGTACGTTTTTCTTAGGTTGGAAGTTATTCTATTTAGATCTTTGTTCTCAGTGTTTTTATTTTATTTTTTGGCGTCATGTCAGCAATAGCCAACTTGCGCTGATCAGTGTGGACCATTACACATATTTTCAAGTACCTGTAGATTAAAACGTTATAAAAATGATGCAACTTGGCAGGCTTCCCCAGACAAACAAAAACTGCCATAAACATCCAAGGTAGCAGTGAAACCAAGTGAAATTGTGCTGTTATACACATTAAATGTAAGAAAGTTTTGGGCTGTCGCTGCCATCAAGATCCTCAGAGTGAGATTTTTCCACATCTGAAGTGTGTAATTTTTAAAACTAATTACAACAAAGCATGGTGACCTCATTTCTGCCACTGCTTTCATCACTCTTTTCTCTCCATCCCTCTCCGCCTCTTGTCATTAAACTTTTTTTCCTGGCCCTCACCCTTCATTCTTGATCTGCTCTCCCCCCCTCTCCTGGCTGCTTTCCTCTTCATCATTACCGCCATTTGCTATCCTTCGGATTGACTCAGCAGTTTCTCTACCTTTGTCCTGCTCATTCATCTCTTTCTCACACAGACCTTCACTTTATCTCTCTGCAGGCAAGAAGTCAACGTTCACGACTCGATCATTTTTCATTGTCTCTGATTTTTGACAATCCAAAATCCACACTGGACTTAATTAACGGTGCACTCCAATCAGTTTAAAAGCAGTAAAACATCTGGCCCGTGTTGTAAAGACAATACGTCGTACCTGGTTCTAATGTTCATGATCTACAGGAAAAATATTTAAACTTAATGTAGGAATAAGAAGAGAAACATAAAGGAAGAGTCCAACAGCATGTGGAAAATATAAAAAAACAACTGCGGGAAAACTTTTTTTCATAAAGAAAACAGAGCAACTTTTTCCTGCATTTTCACTGCAGAATAAAACACCTGTGAACAAATGCTCCTCAGTGTCAAGTGAAGATGTAAAGCCATGTAAGATATATGTTCTTCTGGCTTTATTTTTCAGAAAAGCAGCCATTTGGAAACTGAGAGATGAAGAGTGGGGTATGGTGGATGCTGAGCTATAAGTATGATACAGTGTTTGCTGAGAGTTGGACTGTGGTGCTGTGATTGAGGAGGGATGAAGAGTTGGGTATAGTGGTTGCTGAGGGATGAATAGTGGGGTGAGGGAATTGCTGTATGCTAAGGGATAAAGAGCCAAGTGTGGTGGTTGCTGAAGGTTAAAAAGAAGTGGCACTGTGCTGAATGCAGGATGAAGAGTGGGGTACACAAATTGTGGAGGGAATAAAAGTGGAGTAAGGTGTTTGCTGAAAAATGAGGGGTAGGGGATTGGTTGAGGGATGAAGAATCAGGTATGGTGGTTGCTTAAGGAAAAACGTTGGTACAATGGTTGCTGATTGATGAAAAATTGGGTGCAGTGATTGCAGAGGGATGAAGAGTGGGATATGTTGGTTGCTGAGGGATGAAGAGTGGGGTAGAATGGTTCCCGGGGATGAAGAGTGTGGTACTTTGGTTGCTGGGGGATGAAAAGGGGGGTACATTGGTTGCTGAGGTATGAAGAGTGGGGTACTTTGGTTCCTGAGGGATGAAAAGTGGGGTACACTGGTTCCTGAGGGATGAAGAGTGGGGTAAAGTTGTTGCTGAGGGATGAATAATGGGGTACATTGTTTGATGAGGGCAGAAGAGTGGGGTACATTGGTTGATGAGGGCTGAAGAGCGGGGTACAGTGGTTGCTGAGGGATGAAGAGTGGGGTACATTGGTTGATGAGGGCTGAAGAGTGGGGTATATTGGTTGATGAGAGATGAAGAGTGGAGTACATTGGTTGATGAAGGCTGAAGAGTGGGGTATATTGGTTGATGAGGGATGAAGAGTGGGGTACATTGGTTGATGAGGGATGAAGAGTGGGGTACATTGGTTGATGAGGGATGAAGAGTGGGGTACATTGGTTGATGAGGGATGAAGAGTGGGGTACATTGGTTGATGAGGGCTGAAGAGTGGGGTACATTGGTTGATGAGGGCTGAAGAGTGGGGTACAGTGGTTGCTGAGGGATGAAGAGTGGGGTACATTGGTTGATGAGGGCTGAAGAGTGGGGTATATTGGTTGATGAGGGATGAAGAGTGGGGTACATTGGTTGATGAGGGATGAAGAGTGGGTACATTGGTTGATGAGGGCTGAAGAGTGGGGTACAATGGTTGATGAGGGCTGAAGAGTGGGGTACAGTGGTTGCTGAGGGATGAAGAGTGGGGTACATTGGTTCCCAGGGCATGAAGAGTGTGGTACTTTGGTTGCTGAAGGATGAAAAGTGGGGTACATTGGTTGCTGAGGTATGAAGAATGGGGTACATTGGTTCATGAGGGATGAAGAGTGAGGTACGCTGGTTCCTGAGGGATGAAGACTGAGTACATTGGTTGCTGAGGGATGAAGAGTGGGGTACATTGGTTGCTGATGGATGATGAGTGGGGTACATTGGTTACTGATGGATGATGAGTGAGGTACATTGGTTGTTGAGGGATGAAGAGTGGGGTACATTGGTTCATGGGGGATCATGAAAAATGGGGTACATTGGTGGCTGAGCGATAAAAAGTGGGGTGCTTTGTTTCTCGGGGATGAAGAGTGGGGTACATTTGTTGCTGAGAGATGAAGAGTGGGGTATCAGTTGCTGAGAATGAAGAGTGGGGTACATTGGTTCTTGGGGATGAAGAGTGGGGTACATTGGTTGGTGAGGGATGAAGAGTGGGGTATCAGTTGCTGAGAATGAAGAGTGGGTACATTGGTTCTTGGGGATGAAGAGTGGGGTACATTTTTTGCTGAGAGATGAAGAGTGGGGTACATTGGTTCTTGGGGATGGAGTGGGGTACATTTTTTGCTGAGAGATGAAGAGTGGGGTACATTGGTTCTTGGGGATGAAGAGTGGGGTACATTGGTTGCTGAGACATGAAGAGTGGGGTACATTGGTTCTTGGGGATGAAGAGTGGGGTACATTGGTTGCTGAGACATGAAGAGTGGGGTACATTGGTTCTTGGGGATGAAGAGTGGGGTACATTTGTTGCTGAGACATGAAGAGTGGGGTACATTGGTTCTTGGGGATGAAGAGTGGGGTACATTGGTTGCTGAGACATGAAGAGTGGGGTACATTTGTTCTTGGGGATGAAGAGTGGGGTACATTGGTTGCTGAGACATGAAGTGGGGTGCATTGGTTATCTGGGATGAAGAGTGGGGTACATTGGTTGCTGAGAGATGAAGAATGACATGAGGCAAGGTGTTTCCTGGCTGGCTCAGTTAAATATGAATGTTAAACTTTTTTCTGTTTATTACAAACACATTAGGCTTTAACAACTAAATAATCACCTCACTTTTGTGCTCTCCTGAGCTGTGATAAACAGACATGAATACAATTAAATTTCAGTATACTGTTTTTTTAATGAAATGTTCTTATTCAGTCAGGGCAAAAAAAAAAACTACTTTTTTGTAACTTCACAAAAAATAATAAAGCTCTAATGTGTTTTATACCAAACTAATGGCTCCTGGGTATTTAGTAAATTCAATGTTTTTGTGGCATCTAAAATGGGTTTGTTTCATCTGTGTTCAGAGAACAGATGAAAGTTAGTAAGTAACCTGCATGTCATATGTTCTTGTAGAGGCTGCACATGCCCATGGATTTAAAAATAAACAAGGAAATATGACTGTTAATTTTTGAAAAGTGCAAATTGACAAATTCAAAATATTACTTCTAACCTACAATACTCTCAACAACCTAGCTCCAGCTTATATTACAGATCTTAAAGTTCCATATTTTCCTAACAGAGCACTTTGCTCTCAGACTGCAGGTTTACCTGTGGTTCCTAGAGCTTCCAAAAACAGAATGGGAGGAAGATCTTTCAGTTATCAGGCTCCTCTCTTGTGGAACCAACTTCCAGTTTCTGTCCGTGAGGCTGAAACATTGTCCAGTTTTAAGACTGGGCTTAAGACTTTCCTTTTTTGAAAAAATCCTATACAGTAGTTAGGGTTGGCTTGGTATGCCACCATAGACAGACTACTGAAGGTGAAATTGACCTCATTTCTTAAAATTAATTCTTACAAATGAATATTTAGCATTTGAAATTATTTATATCTTAACATGTGATTCTGGACCTGCCATTGTGTATCTG
>JBBPBX010006600.1:28004-52323 GCA_038048925.1 Garcialebias charrua
GGCGTTCAATACAAGATCAACTGGACTTTATTTGTAACAGAAGACGTTTCGCTCATCATCCGATAAGCTTTCTCAATTCTTTGAAGACTGTGAGAGGGAGAGAGAAGTTATAAGCAAGCTGGGCCACTGATACACACCAAACTAGGTAAATTGGAAGCTAACACACACACATATTTGGGATAACACGTGCCTGTGACCCATTCAAAGTTCAGTGTGTGAAAAAGCAGAGCTTACAGAAAGCACACACACATCCTACTGTATGTAAATTGACAAAAAACACTTCACACATTGATACCAGGGACCTGTCAAAGTCTTTGTTAATCTAATTCACAAGTGAGGCTCCTCTGTTCTCATCAGGTGGGATGCGTCTTGGAAAACAGCTGCAGGTCCGCACCATAAGTTTTAGAAAGTTGAAATCTGACAAAACCAGACTGTGTGCACGTGGATTTGCAAAAGGAGTCACGCACCAACATATGTTGGTTGCAAGCTGAGGTAACACATACATGTAAATTGACAGATCACACCTTAACAGTAGGGGGTTCCCTTGAAGTCTCTGACAGAAGACACACAAATGTATGTAAATTGATAAAAACACCTCACAGCCCAACAACAGAGGTAAAAAAAATAAAAAATAAAAATTGCTAGTCTAATTCATAGACAAGACACCTCTATTCCCATCCGGTGTAAAAAGCTTGGGAATCAGCCCCAAAACTGAGTTGTAAGTCTTGGAAAGTTGAAATCTCAGACCTCCTCCTCTGTTAAGAGAAGGTTTTTCTCTCTTAACATACAAAGCTTCCTTAACACCCCTCTCAAACCATCTGTGCTCTCGGTCCAAAATTTGCACATTTTCATCCTCAAATGAGTGTCCCTTGTCCGTGAGGTGGAGGTGAACAGCGGAGTTTTGTCCAGAGGTGGTGGCTCTCCTGTGTTGGGACATTCGTCTGTGAAGAGGCTGCTTCGTTTCTCCAATGTAACATTCTGAGCAGACCTCGCTGCACTGGACTGCATACACCACACCACTCTGTTTGTGTGTGGGGGTTCTGTCCTTAGGGTGGACCAGCCTCTGTCTGAGAGTCCCAAACCCAGCAGGACTCTCAGACAGAGGCGTAAACTAACACTTCGCTCCGGGCCATAATGTACACTTCACATGCACATTCTTGCCTTTTATCTCAAGGAGAGTAAAGTAGTTTCTGTATTTCCACTTTGAAAACGCCAACTTTCCCTCCAGACTCGCCATTGCTGTAGGCCTTCTGCTAACTTTTCAGATTTGGAAGCTGCCTGCGGCTTGTGGTTTGAGATTGAACTGAACAACAAAACCTCTGATTGGCTGACCTCTACCTGACACTCTACCTTAGCCAATCAGCATCATCCTTATTGTTTCACCCCTCCCTCCCCTCTGCTCCCTCCCCCTCCTACCCTCCCTCCTCTCTGCTCCCTCCACCCTCCCTCACCAAGGGGGAAAAAAGTAAACAAGCAGCTACGAGAGCCAGCGCGCCGAAGACAAAATAACGTACCCCCATTTCGTTTTTACTGATAGATAATTAGTTATTAGCTGTACTGCATTTTAAATAAAAATAGCACAAATCCGCTTATGAATTATAAAAGTTAGTCAATCCGTTGTAACGTTGACAAATTGTTTAGGTCCGCTATAAGCGGATTAGCGCTTTAGCGCTCCCCAGCGGTCTGGAGCCCACCTTTGCTATTCATAAAGACTTTTCTGGAGCAGGGGAATCAACCACTGACTGTTGTGATAGGATACTCCGTGTCAGAGTCCCTGGTGGTGTTGCTGTGCTTTGTAATAAGAAGCTTGACTAACAAATCAAAGTGATCAGGCTGAATGTTGACTGGGCGATAGGACTTGAGTTCTGTGGTGGGGATAAAACAATCACCATACTGAACGTGTATACTCCTTATGAGTGCTCAGAGAATGAGTTTGAATATTTAAATGATGATGATTATCCGATCAGTCGTATCCGACTTTCGGTCATTTTATGAATCTTCATACTCCACGCCTTCCTGTCTTTCACCAATTCTTTCAAATCCGCAATTGGCATAGTCATTGTTGTCATGATAGTGTCGAGCTATCTTGTTCTTTGGCGGCCTTGTCTTCTTTTTCCACTGACTTTTCCAAGTATCACTGACATTTCTAAATAATCAGCGCACATCACGTGAATATTTAAATATACTGGCCTATATCATGGCTTTCTTACAGGAACATGCAGTAAGCAGCTTTTTTTATTGTTGGTGATCTGAATGCTGACTTCTCTGATCAAAGGTCTACATTTGCAAACCATTTAAAGCATTTCTGCTCAGATAATGGTCTCTCCCTAGTGAATTACTTTTGCCAAGGGACAGCTACCTTTACATCAGTGAGGCATGGTATACCACCTCCTGGTTAGACCATTGCCTTTGTACAAATGATGCTCATAACACTATTGATTCAATGAGAATTAATTATGAGCTATCCACATATGATCATGTGCCCCTGTCCCTTTCTATAAATCTGGACAATGTGCCTTCTCTTACTTCTGTAAGTTGTGATAATAATAATAATAATAATAATAATAATAATAATAATAATAATAATAATAATAATAATAATAATAATAATAATAATAATAATAATAATAATAATAATGAATTCAATTTATAACGCACTTTTCATTAGTGAAAATCTCAAAGTGCTACACACATTGAATGCTACACACATCATACACCGGTAGCGGTAGACTACCATGCAAGGTGCTTTCCAGTCCTATCGGGAGCAACTTGGGGTTAAGTGTCTTGCCCAAGGATGCAATGACACATGGTGTGGGGAACTGGGATTCGAACCGCCAACCTTCCGATCGGGGACGACTGCCATTACCACTACGCCATACGTGATATGCCTGAAGTACAAATTAATTGGTCCACTTTAAAGGAAGGGGACATCAGTACATATCTCACCCAGAGTGAGAACAGGTTGAGTAACATTGAGCTGCCTAAATCTGCTGTAACGTGCACTGATATCAACTGCCACAATCTGCAGCATAGGGTTGATTTGTGCTCACTGTATGAACAGATTGTGGAGTCTCTACTTATCTCAGGTCGACATCTGTGTAAAATTAAGAAGTACAAAGCTAAATTAGGCTGGAATGAGTATGTTGAGAAGTCTCACACGGAGGCAAGAAGGGCTTACAAAGCCTGGATTGAATCAGGTAAAGCCAAATGTGGTCCTCTATTTGCTAATATGAAGGAAGCAAATTCAAACTTTAAATATGCCTTACGGTTCATTAAAAGACATGAGAATTTTCTGAGGGCTGAATCACTGGCTAGGAAGCTACAAAGTAATTGCCCTACAGATTTCTGAACAGAAATTAAAAAGATGAGTGATAATAAAAGGTATTTACCAACACATATTGATGGTGTGAGCGGAGCAGCACAGATCACAGATCTATGGCAGAAACATTATCAAGATATTTTTAATGATGTTAAAAGTAATTCATTTATGGTTGGAAATATTGATGGAAATGAAAATGTGGTTGTGTCCCCAAAAGAAATCTCTGAGATTGTGATGAAGCTGGATAACAAGTCAAGTGGGTCAGACAGGGTTTCTGCTGAGCATCTGAAATATGCAAGCAGGAAATTATGCCCTCTACTTGCCATATGTTTTACGGGCTTTCTAATTCATGGAGTTTTACCTGACAAATTACTGTCTGTCATTTTAGTTCCGATTGTGAAAGATAGAGCTGGTAGAATTAACAGTAGGGATGATTACAGGCGTATAGCCCTGACTAGCACCTTATCTAAGGTGCTGGAGAGGGCTAGTTCTAACAAGCTGGAAAGATTTTTGCTGACCTCTGACAATCAGTGTGGTTAAACGTAAACATGGAACAGACTTGTGCATCTTTGCTTTAAAAAAACTTTTTAGCTCTATACAATAGACACAACACCTCCATTTTCACGTGTTTTATTGATGCCTCAAAGGCTTTTGATTATGTAAATCATGAAAAGCTGTTTTGCAAGTTGTATAAGAGGGGTGTCCCCAAATGTTTGGTGAGGATTCTTGTTTTTTGGTGTACTAATCAATCAAATGTATGTTAAATGGGGAAACTCTGTATCGGACCTCTTTGGTGTCTCAAATGGTGTGAGACAGGGTAGCATCCTGTCTCCCTTTTTGTTCAATGTGTACATGGACAACCTGTCAAATATTTTAAATGACTGTGGAACAGGTTGTAGGGTCGGCAATAAGGTCATCAACCATCTTATGTATGCCAATGATTTAGTAATCTTCTGTCCCTATTCTGCTGGCCTACAAGAACTGCTGTAGGTGTGCTCTGGCTATGGAAGTGACTTTGATATAAAATATAATTTGAAGAAAAGCAGCATCATGATTGTGCGGAGCAGAAAAGACTCCAAGTTGTTGTTCCCTAACTTCTTTCTGTCGGGCAACAGGCTGGATGTCAGGGATGAATGTAAATATTTGGGGAACTATTTGACTGCAGACCTGTCAGATGATAGAGACATTTACAGACAATGCCGTATGCTCTATGGCAGTGGTTCTTAACCTTTTTTGAGGTACCGAACCCACCAGTTTCATATGCCCAATCACTGAACCCTTCTCACGTCGTAATAAGTAAAACGTGATTTTTTTCCCCCAAATTCCAAATTCAGTTTACAGGTACACAAAATGAGCCAAGATGTCTTTACTCAAGTTCTTTATTCTGTCGCTGATGGTGTCTTTTGAAAGAGGAATTTGGGATAATTTACCTTCAGCTGCTGTTCCGAATAGCAGATTTGCCATCTTTAACGCAGCTGGTTTTATGAGTGTTTCACCGATGGCGTGTGGCTTACCCTGCTTTGCGATCAAATAAGCAACTTCGTATGATGCTGTGAGGATCGGTTTGCTAACGGGTACAAATCCAAGAGCAGGCAGAGTGGCCCTTTCATCGAATCTGGCTCGTTTCACCTTGAATTCAGCAAACGTTGGGTGCTTGTATTCCCTGTCTCCTTGCAACTTCATGAAGTGTTCCTTTAGTTTTGCCGGTGCGAGACTAGAGTTGTTCAACTTGGCATTACATATCATGCAGATAGGACGTTGACTCCCATCCCGTTCCGTGACATACGTGAATCCATGTTGTACATATTCGTCCAACCACCTTCTTTTTTTGCTTGACATATTTAGTATGGATTAAAGTATTATGAAAAAAAAAAAACACGACGTACAACTACGATAGCCATTGACTACTGCACGCACTAAATTCCCTGCAGCACTGATTGGCCAAGCAAAGGCCAATCAGTGCTGCAGCCAATCGCGTGATCCTCTGCACTGTAGAGGATGACTCTGCAGCCATCACTTGCTACAGGTCCGAGCGGGGTGTGTCATCACGACTTTACACAAGTGTGTCTTTACCTCTGTGGCAGAGGCTCCGCCGAACCCCTGAGACCGACTCATCGAACCCTTGGGGTTCGATCGAACCCAGGTTAAGAACCACTGCTCTATGGTCAAGCTAACACGCTGATCCGTAGGTTTGGAATGTGCTCAACATCTGTTAAGATCTAACTCTTTAAGGCCTACTGCACTCCTTTGTACACCGCTCACCTGTGGAGACGTTATAAAAAGAGCAGTATGTATAGACTTAGTGTGGCATATAATGATGGCCTTCGGATGATGCTGAGAGTACCTCGATGGAGCAGTGCGAGCAAAATGTTTGCAGATGCAGGTGTGCCTACCTGCCCAGCGGTGCTGCGTAACCTCATGTATAGATGCATGTATAGATTGTCTGAATCTGAAAACCGTATCATCACTACATTGACCAACCCTGGACTAAGCTCTGTGAGATATTTTTTCTATTTTAAGGACTCATTGGCAGATGAGCCTTTATAGCAGGGGTGTCAAAGTCAAATACACCGAGGGCCAAAAAACAAATTTTCTACAAGCCAAGGGACAGACGGTTCACTGTTTATTATAAGGGTTGATATAAGATTTTTTTTCTTCTTTCTGCACTTTTCATTCAGTCTTTTCTTTTTAATGAATTTGTTTTATTTCGTCTCTTTAATGAATGAATAAACAATTTAACAAAATATTAAATAGCTTTACATCTGCTAAGTACTTGGCATAAATCAACACAGACATGTTCCTGCTTTAGTGTTTTACATTGTTTTATAATGTAGCTGTTTATATTTTATTTATTTTTTTAAATACAGTTTTCTTCATCCATCCATCCATCCATCCATCTTCTTCCGCTTATCCGGGGTCGGGTCGCGGGGGTAGCAGCCTAAGTAGGGAGGCCCAGACTTCCCTCTCCCCAGCCACTTGGAGCAGCTCCTCCGGGGGAATCCCAAGGCGTTCCCAGGCCAGCCGAGAAACATAGTCCCTCCAGCGTGTCCTGGGTCTTCCTCTGGGTCTCCTCCCGGTGGGACATGCCCGGAACACCTCACCAGGGAGGCGTCCAGGAGGCATCCTAACCAGATGCCCGAGCCACCTCAACTGGCTCCTCTCGATGTGGAGAAGCAGCGGCTCTACTCCGAGTCCCTCCCGGATGACTGAGCTTCTCACCCTATCTCTAAGGGAGAGTCCAGCCACCCTGCGGAGAAAACTCATTTCAGCCGCTTGTATCCGAGATCTTGTTCTTTCGGTCATAACCCAAAGCTCATGACCATAGATGAGGGTGGGAACGTAGATCGATCGGTAAATTGAGAGCTTTGCCTTTTGACTCAGCTCTCTCTTCACCACGACAGACCGGTACAGCGCCCGCTTCACTGCGGACGCTGCACCTATCCGCCTATCGATCTCACGCTCCAGTTTTCCCTCATTCGTGAACAAGACCCGAGATACTTAAACTCCTCCACTTGGGGCAGGACCTCCTCCCCGACCCGGAGAGGGCATGCTACCCTTTTCCGGCTCAAGACCATGGCCTCGGATTTGGAGGAACTGATCCTCATCCCGGCCGCATCACATTCAGCTGCAAACCGCTCCAGCGAAAGCTGTAGATCACGATCTGATGAAGCCAATAGGACCACATCATCTGCAAAAAACAGAGAAGCGATTCTAAGGCCACCAAAACGGATCCTCTCAACACCTTGGCTGCGCCTAGAAATTCTGTCCATAAAAGTTATGAACAGAATCGGTGACAAAGGGCAACCTTGGCGGAGTCCAACTCTCACCGGAAACGAGCCTGACTTACTGCCGGCAATGCGGACCAAGCTCTGACACCGGTCGTACAGGGACCTAACAGCCCTTATCAAAGGGCCTGGTACCCCATACTCCCGGAGTACCCCCCACAGAACCCCCCGAGGGACGCGGTCGAATGCCTTCTCCAAGTCCACAAAACACATGTAAACTGGTTGGGCAAACTCCCACGCACCCTCCAGGACCCTGCTGAGGGTGTAGAGCTGGTCCAGTGTTCCACGACCAGGACGAAAACCACACTGCTCCTCCTGAATCCGAGGTTCGACTATCCGACGGACCCTCCTCTCCAGAACCCCTGAATAGACCTTACCAGGGAGGCTTAAGAGTGTGATCCCCCTATAGTTGGAACACACCCTACGGTCCCCCTTTTTAAATACAGTTTTCTTGTGATTTTTAATTAATATGCTTTTTTATGATTGTTTACTGTGGGTTGCAAGTATCAAGCTGTGAAATCCTTCATTTTCTACAGCTGATAGCTGTTGGTCATTAATTATGATGAAAATTAGCAACTTTTCGGTGAACATTTGAGCTCCGTGGCTTCAGCGGTGTGTTTTTCTTGTTCAATCCGGGGCGGGCGCTCTGATTTCGGTCAGCCCCTCTCAGCCTTTCCCTCCTACGAGACGGGAAAGGCAGGGGGTCGGACTGGACGCAGCAGGCCACACTCAGTCTCCCTGTTTCGGTTCAACGAGAGTGCCGTCCCGCTGAAGCCCCAGAGCTCGAATGTCCAACGTAAAACTAACTTGACCGCCGTTTAATGTGACGCTATGGCTCTGCAGACATTCCACGTTGCTGTCTTGCTGTGTTTAGTGTAAAATACTTCCACATAGCGGAGATGTTAAGATAAAGTTGGCTAGCTTTGGGCGGCCGTGGCGTAGTGGTAATGGCAGTCGTCCCCCGATCGGAAGGTTGGCGGTTCGAATCCCGGTTCCCCACACCATGTGTTGTTGTGTCCTTGGGCAAGACACTTAACCCCGAATTGCTCCCGGTAGGACTGGAAAGCACCTTGCATGGTAGTCTGCCGCTACCGGTGTATGAATGTGTGTAGCATTCAATGTGTGTAGCGCTTTGAGATTTTCACTAATGAAAAGCGCGTTATAAATTGAATTCATTATTATTATTATTATATTATTATTATTAGCTGTTAGCTAAAGTGTTACTCAAAGTGAGTCTGCACGCTGTAGCTGGCTGCAAACTATGGAATGGATTTACTGAATGTGACGTGAGGCGGGTCGTATTACTCTGGGTTCATCAGACACGACTCCGGATCGGATCTGCCCTATCCCTACTACCGCTGCATTGTGAGGAATGTGGTGTTGGTGCGTGCAAAATACCAGCGGGCGGCTGTGGCCTGCGGGCCGTTTCTAATATTAAATATCATCCAGGGGGCCATAGATAATTAATTTGCGGGCCGGATTTGCCCCGCGGGCCTTGACTTTGACATATGTGCTCTATAGGAAAGCTTTTTAGTCTTTTTAATATTTTTTTTCTTTTTATATACATATATGGATCTTACATTGTGTCTGAAATAAAGAAACTACTACTACTAACACATTACCCTACAAAATTATCAAATAACACACGTTTGGGAGCCATAATGAAGGGCAAAAAGAGTTAATTGCCTACCGGGATGCTGGTTACGCCGTCCTCTTTGGTCCATCCGCCATATTCCGTATTCCATTTACAACGTAAAACCGCCATCCGCCTCTATCCAGAGCGTTTGCAGTAAGGCCTCCGTTGTTGTATTTTTCCACTGCTGCGCCGGTTCTGCCGTCCACCTCATTCCAGAGCGTTTACAGTACGTAACGTATACACCAACATCCTTAACTCTGTTGCTCCCCTGAAAACTCGGACTGTTTCCTTCTCCAACTCTGCACCCTGGTTCACTCCAGAACTCTGTTCCCTGAAAACCAAAGGTCGGCGGCTAGAGCGTCTCTATAAAAAATCCGGTCTCACAATTCACAAGGAACTTCATGCAAACCAACTCATCCATTACAAGAACAGTATTCCTCAAGACAAATCCAGCTACTTCTCTGACATCATCAGTTCCAATGTTGGCAATTCAAAGACAATGTTCTCACTCCTTTACCGTTCTGTCTCATCTCCTAACTCTCTACCCTCTCACATGGTTTCCACAGAATTTTGCAACTCCCTGATGTCATATTTCAATGAAAAGATTATTTCAATTCATAAACACCTTGGACCAAATACTGCCCCCAGCATCCTTGTTGAACTCTCCCCTCCCTCCCTTTCTCTGTCTTCTCCCTCCCCTCTGCTGATGACATTGCTGACATTATCCTCATCCTGTCAACTTGACCCATTTCCCACAGTTCTTGTTAAATCCTGTCTCCCGTCTCTGCTCCCTATCATCACTAATATCATCCACTCCTCCCTAACCTCTGGAATTGTTCCCACAGCCTTCAAATCTGCTGCCATCACCCCCATCTGTTGCGAATTCAAAAGGTTGAAGGAAGCTCTGAAACGAATGTACAAGTTTATGCAGGTTTATTGTCCATAATAAGAATAAACCTTACAGCAACAACAGACCTCTCACCGAGCACAAGTCCACACACACATCTTCAAAGGCAGGGCCACGGTTATAAAACCCCGGATGTCGTCACCGCCTCCTGGAACCTGGAACCGCCTTGGACTGCTTCGGGACCGCCCTGGAACCACCTACACTACCACGTGACCCTCCTTTCTGTCAACAAACTATCAGCTTCAATGTAAACATCAAATGTTGGGTCTGTTGAATTGTGCAGGCGTGTAACTGTTCCCTAGTGAAAACAAAGCCCGAGAGAAAAACGTTCTGCCTTGTGTCACATTTCACATTATAAGGCAGAATTAAGTGAATACAAATAATGGAACATAATGGGTGTAATGTAATACTGATAGAAATATATTTCAATTCCCCTTTTGACATGACAAACATCATGTCAACAAAATCCTATATGTTCTATGTGAGAATGCAATTAAAAACTGGATACACATTGGAAATCTCTAACATTCCCACCCACAGCAATATTACATCTAAGTTACCCACCCAGAATATAAAACCACCTTATATAAAAATAATCATTAATACTACATGGTAATAACTAATAAAAGTAAAGGTAAGAAAGTACAAACAAAGAAAACAACCAACAACAAAGAACAAGAAGAAACAGAATCAGAACAAAACAAACAAATAAAGAACAAAACAGACAAAAACAAACAAGACAAAAATAGATGCAAAAACAAACAAACAAAAAATAAAAACAAGTAAGAACCGTGCGGACTGTCCTTCACAAAACACGCCTCTACAGGGTATATGCAGGAATAATGAAGTTAAATTCAATACCTTTAAAAAGGCGTTCAATAAAAACAACTGGACTTTAATTTGACTTTATAAATTCAATACTTTCTCAAAAACCCATTTGATTTATCAACTCTTAACAACTTCAAAACATTGCATATACTCTGCTCCAATGTGTGCATTTCTGGTATGTGTTAACCTTAGCAAAGAACTGGTGTCAGGCCTCTTCATCTTCTTCATCATAGACACCTGTGAGGGGAAAAGTCCTACACTACTCTGTTAGCTAATCCGATATCTGAGAAAAACTCAACTACTCTTATTCAGAGATGTCTGTGATAAGGGCTAAGACCACATTCAGGAAATTAACACTAAATCTATGATTAATCTGATCAGAACAGAAAACACAAAAATCCTTCCATAACCTGTCAAACTCAATTATCTTATTCACATCCATTTCCTATATATATATATATTATTCTCTGTACCAGAATGTTATACCACAAACATTTCCTATCAGTAAAATTCACCGCTAGGCTACTCTGATACTTCTTAACAAAGGTGCAGCTAAAATATATCCTCTAAAACATTTCTAATTATCGTTCAAATCTAAGAATCAAAATTGATAAAACTAAATTATATCTATAGAAAAGTAGTGAAAACCCTGTACACCTTTCTCAAAAATCTATCAATACACAAAAATCTATCAACACACAACTATTGTACTGCACATTCACCAGGCACAAACATATATATATAGTCACATTAATCTGTCTGTAACATTCACATTCTGTCTGACTCATTCATCTCAACAACCTTCAATCCTTTCTGGACCTCCTGGATCAAACTCACAGTCATTCTTCACAGGTGTAAGAATAACCATATGTAACTTCAACATATGGTATAAACAACAATTGAGAGGTTTCAACAAATAATGAGAAAACCTTGGCATATATTAGTGATTAGTTGGTTAGTTTGTTAGTTAATGTGATTAGTTCTGCTCTGCTGCATGTTCCACCTGTTAACCTATAGGATAAAAAATGGTGCAGTGAAATAGATCTTCCCTTCATTGTTTACACTGCAACATTAAGCATTCATTCAACATTAATTAATCTGCTGAAAAGGGGAGGAATGTAAACCCAGTTATGGTAAGGTTCCTCTGCTTGTCCATCACAGCTGTGGAAACATGTGATTGTAAAGTGCATTTCCCCTTTTCAGATATAAATTATTCACAATCTTATTTTGCGTGTTCCTTCACGATCATCAGAAGTCCAGATTTGACCTGTAAATGAAAAAATAAGAAAAAGTCAGCACTAAATCTGTATAAATTACCCCAAACGTTCAGATCAAGAGGTGGGTTCAACAGAATCTTGTTGAGCAACTACTATCCAACAACCTGTTTTTAGGCACTTATTAAAATGATCTTTTATAACTTTATCAAATGTATAACTGTTTCCAGCTCTCATCACTGTATGAAGAGTTAAAACGTTGATCTAATTAGTTATTTGAAATGGTGTGTTTAACTATACAGTATGTTCCTTATTCGTCATCCCCATTTGAAACAGGAGGTAATCAAAAAACATCCTGTTACAAAGAAAAGAATGGAATGCCCATAACACGAACGTCATCTGTACTGCAGATGGAAATACTACAAGAAATAAAAAATAAAAACTCAAAACATCCGAACCCAACTATTCAGCATCAGACTTACTACTTGTACCATAAGATACACCACCCCATTTGACACATGTTACACCACCACTACATCCCATGCCAACTCCTTCTTCAACACAACCTCTACTCCATCTCTCCTTCCACCCACACCATGGTAAGAGAGCTTGAATCCTGCTCCAATACTGTGAGCCTTGTTGCCCTTCCACTTGGTCTCCAGGACAAAGAAAACATTTACCTTCCTTCTCTGCATCATGTCAGCGAACTCTCTACCTATGCCTGTCAAAAAGGTGAGGAAAAAGAAAAGAAAAAGAAAAACACCCATCCAAAAAGGAACGCAACAGGTGCCCATACCGAACAACCGTACTGTGAGTACGTGAAGGATGAAACAAAAACGTGTGTGGCCATGCAGGTCACGTGTCAGTGAGATCTGTACACGTATGTATGAATAATGAGTGTGCGTGAGGTTCTACCATAGCAAAGATAGTGCTGATCATGAAAAACTGTAGTTATTGAATCACCACCTGGAGATCACATGGTCAGCTGACACATCAGCCAGGCTGCTTTGTTTGGTAGTGACATTTCCCAGCTTGACTATCACTTGTCATGAGTTCTCCAGCCCCCATAGGAGATGTCAAGAGTTCAGCAGTGGGTGCAGACCACAGTTCATAGACTTGAGTTGAAACTGGTGCAAAAATGTAAAACTCCATGTAACAGTTCAGGTATGAGTCATGACAGCTTACGGCTTTAGCTGAACATGATGCATTTCGGCAGTCCAGTGCAGGCGGTGTCAGCGTGCAGCTCAGCTGAACACAACGCAATTCGGCAGTTCAGTGCAGTCCAGTGCAGGTGCCAACAGGAGTTGTTAGCAAAACCTAGCTTCAATGACAGCACAATATGTGATCTATCCATGAATGGCATTCAAAACCAGAGAATCATGCTGTAACTAATCCATGCTATGGAGGGTACCTAAGCACGTGTTTACTGTGCAATGCGAATGTTGTAGGGTGAGGACCAAAACTGTAAATTGAGAGCTGCACATCTGTGTATAAGTGAAATCCACTACCAAGTAACTGCTACCCAAAAGTCATGGAACACCTGCAGCATTCACTGATTAGATGCCAAGCTGAAATCCTCAGAAAACACCTAAATAAAGTCACCTCCCGCAGTATAAGTCATGAACACACCAGCACATCTGCCAGCAACGAGAAGACTCCCTTCTGGACTCTGTCAGGCAGGTCAAGTGCCAGTCCTCCAAAGCATATGAAGAAGAAAAGAAATAGACCTAAAAAAAAAAAAATAAATAAAATAAAAAATAAACCACCAAAGTACTCCAAACCACTATTACACAGGCCTTGTTCATATGTCATTAAACATGACCTGCACCCCACCAGGCTGAATTGATGAGAACTGGAAACGTAACAATTAATGGCGTGAAATTAACCCTGCATGTACTCCTTTAGGCAATGCAAAAAGCTACCTGCAACAGGTAAGACAGCATTTGTCAACATGTTCATGTGAACCTCACCTATAAAAATCTGAAATGTGCCTTTAACACTGAGAGTGAAGAGCACATATCTGCAAAAAATACAGTACTGCATTGTGAGGACAATGATTACAGTATATTGTCCAACAGACTGCCACAGAAGGAAATCAACAAAAACAAAAATATAGGCACAAAACCCCTTTCGTAACTTCATTAAAAAAATGCAGGACGTCTCCTGAGAGTCTAAGTAATCTGTAGTGCCCAGAACAGATGTGGGATGGTCCCCCGTCCAGTAATCTGTCCAAGAGGAAATAAGCAGATAACCACCCCCACATGCAAGTCAAACAAACACTAACTGTCATGCAGCAGAAGTATTGTGTATCTAGAGAGGTCAGCGTGTTTAAAACAAAAGTCACAGCAACAAAAATAAAAACAAACCGTGTAATAACCCAACTATTAACTGGCAATTAACTAACAACTTTACTCTGGAGTTTTCTCAAAAGCAGCACTGAAGTAACTACTGTACACTAATAAACAGTAACTTTTACAGTCCCATCCTGAGCTGATTAAGTTGTAAAACTCCCCGTTATCAGCCGAAACCCTGAGCCGGACCCTGTAGCAGGTCCAGAACCAGAACCAGGGAGACAACTCAGTGAGATTTATGGATGAAAGAGGCATTTGTGCCCGTGCAGGCAGATTCACAGGCGCGTAGGGGAGGGGGGTGAGGGAGGAGGGGAGGAGATGTCTCCTTCCTGGTACCTCTTTCACTCCGTGTCAGGCACCAACAGGAAAGTGTTATCTTGTTAGAAGCCATAAATCTGAGTTCGAGCCAGCAGCCTGCATCTGCGAAACCGCTTCGGGCACATCCCCAGACCAGGTTCCCGTCTCCCTGGCCTCCACATCCACAAACGCAATAAATGAGAATAAAAATAAAAATAAAAAATCTGTCTAATGGGCAAACTGTCAACCGTCAACCAACCAACAACTGCACTCCGGAGTCTCTTCAACAGCAGCACTGAATAAAACCAACGGAACAAACAGCAGCTCCGAGCCGGTCCCTGGACCAGAACCTCCAGAGGCCATCTGCGGCAGGGGGAAGAGGGGGAGGGAAGGGAGGAGGGGAGCCCCATCTGTAGGAACCGCAGCAAATCAGTGGGGGAGACCAGCCGTGCGACAGCTGCATGTGTAAGCTCTAGCCAGCCCTCTGCATCCAACAACCCACAAAACAATATATGAAAATAAATAATCTTTCCCTGTTGCCTTTGTTTGCGTGTATGCAGCACTTTCCGGAGTACAGGTCACAAGTATCTAAGAGAAAGGAAAAAAAGAAATAAATAAACAAAAGAAAGTTAAAAAAATAACAAATGAAAATAAAGAAAAAAATAAAAACAAAAAGGTTGCGACCTATACACCGGAAAATACGGTAATTAACTTCAACTGGGAAGGGGAGGGAAAGATGTGACTCTTAACAGCGATCACAGTCCCGGTTATGAACTTAAATCACATGCACGGCAACCTGTGAACCCGGAGCGGCAACCCACTCTGTACGGCGAGCGTGTGCCGGATTAAAGCCAGTGTGACCTCTACGGCGAAGAAAGTCCCGGATTTCACGATCTGGCCTCGGCCCCACGGCGTCCCGGAGTCCAAAAAATAAATAAATAAAAAGAAAGTGTCTCCTAGCCAACAGGCCATAGAGGGGGGAAAAGCAAACAAAGGCACTCGTAAATTGTCCCTGCGCGTGTATGGACTTCTATGTGCTTTTCACTTTACTTACATGTACGAAACCCGCAAAAAAAATGCACAATCAGATGAAATACCAACAGTAGTACACGTTTTGTTTTACTTTTAGCTGCTAACACAATAAACCATTGGCCCACCCAGAGACAAACAGCCCTCAGTCAACAAATAATTTAGTGTATCCGATAGCAGACATTTTGTGTAAGAGGAGTTCTGCTCACCTACTCTGTGAAGCACCGGTTGTTGACTGCGCGCGTGCTCGTCCCTTCCGGTGGGGGGAAACCCTCCAAATCGTCTCCCTTCACAACCTCCAACGTCGATGGTCACCAAATTGTTGCGAATTCAAAAGGTTGAAGGAAGCTCTGAAACGAATGTACAAGTTTATGCAGGTTTATTGTACATAATAAGAATAAACCTTACAGCAACAACAGACCTCTCACCGAGCACAAGTCCACACACACATCTTCAAAGGTAGGGCCACGGTTATAAAACCCCAGATGTCGTCACCGCCTCCTGGAACCTGGAACCGCCTTGGACTGCTTCGGGACCGCCTTAGAACCACCTACACTACCACGTGACCCTCCTTTCTGTCAACAAACTATCAGCTTCAATGTAAACATCAAATGCCTCCCCTCCCATTTGAACTGCCTTAACACTAAAACTTTCTCACATATTATCACTCAACACAAAGTTTTTAACACTAGACTCTGTGTCATCAAACGGGTTATTCACTAAACTCTCGGTCATGTGCTCATACAGTTTGCACTACTTCTCATACTTGCACTAATGTCTGTATTACATCACTGCCTATAATCATAATACTGTTTACATTCTCTGTTTACATTTATTAATACTGTTTACTTTTATTACTACTGCTTACATGTAATTACTACTGTTTACATTTATTTACACTACTCTAATATCTACACCACTGCTGGTACATATACAGTGTGCTCTGAACGGTCTTATTTAGGGATGCCCAATGTGCCTTACTGCATATGCCACTTTTTGCCTCTACAACAACATCAACTACTACCTCATACATATACTGTGTACATTGACTCATACGCTGCTTTGCCACTTTGCAAATGTCAATGCTAGAAACCTTTAGTTTATTTTAGTTATACTTTTTATACTCTTTTTTTATACTAGTATGCAAAAACTCAGGACAATATTATGTTCATTAAATGTTTAATGTTTTAGTTTTAGAGTTGGTGTAAATTTTCATACTCTTATACCACTATGCAAAAAACTCAGGACAGTGTTAGTTTTACTATTTTATGCTTATGTCTATTATTATATGTTTCAGTGTTTCAATGTTTAGATGTTTACTGTTGCACCGAGGGACTGAGAGAAACGCAATTTCGGTCCTGTATATGTCCTGCACTGTACATATTGCAGATCTGACAACAAAGTTGACTTTGACTCTTGACTTTGAAATGTTGGGTCTGTTGAATTGTGCAAGCGTGTAGCTGTTCCCTAGTGAAAACAAAGCCCGAGAGAAAAAACCTTCTGCCTTGTGTCACATTTCACATTATAAGGCAGATTAAGTGAATACAAATAATGGAACATAATGGGTTTAATGTAATACTGATAGAAATATATTTCACATCATAAAGGAACCAGGACTTGACGTCACCAACTTCAATAATCTTCGTCCGATCTCCAATCTGCCCTTCATCTCCAAGATTCTTGAAAAAACTGTTGCTAGTCAACTTCACTCTCACCTGTCCAACAACAACATTTATGAAGAGTTTCAATCTGGTTTTCGCCCCCACCAGCACCGAAACAGCTCTAGTAAAAATTACTAATGACCTTCTTCTTGCTGCTGACTCTGGTCTTCTGTCCATCCTCATTCTTCTTGATCTAAGTTCTGCCTTCGACACCATCTGTCATTCTATCCTCCTCAACAGACTAACCTCCATTGGCATCTCAGGTACCCCGTTAGACTGGTTCAACTCCTATCTCTCTGACCGCACTCAATTCATTCAGCTTAATTCCTTCCGTTCCCAGTCTTCCCCTGTCTCCACGGGTGTCCCCCAAGGCTCTGTCCTCGGACCCCTCCTCTTCATCATTTACCTCCTTCCTCTAGGTCACATCTTCTGCAAATATGGCGTCCATTTCCACTGTTATGCTGATGACACACAGCTCTACTTGTCATCAAAACCAAACTCCACCCACCTACCCTCCATCCTCACCGACTGTCTCAATGAGCTAAATCACTGGTTTTCTAACAATTTCCTTCAACTAAACAGTAACAAAACAGAAATCATTCTTGTTGGTACCAAAAACTCTATTTCAAAATCAGAACATCTTCTCGTCCCCCTTAACAACTCTCTGCTATCCCCCTCCCCTCAGGTCAAGAGTCTCTGTGTCATCCTCGACACCACTCTCTCCTTCACTTCACACATCAACAATGTTACTCGGTCTGCCTATTTCCACCTCCGTAATATTAACCGTCTCCGTCCTTCTCTCACACCCCGCTCCACAGCCATCCTGGTGCACAGTCTTGTGACTTCCCGTATCGATTACTGCAACTCCCTTCTCTACGGCCTCCCCAACAAATCTCTCCACAAGTTACAGATGGTCCAGAACTCAGCTGCCCGTGTCATCACTCAAACCTCCTACTATAACCACATCACTCCTGTCCTGCAGCAGCTCCACTGGCTCCCGGTTAAATCACGCATCATCTTCAAAATTCTACTTCTCACGTTCAAATCTATCCACAACCTTGCCCCTCCTTATCTATCTGACCTCCTACAAATCTCCATCCCATCACGCTCTCTCAGATCCTCCTCTTCGCTACATCTCCATGTACCCTCTGCCCGCCTCTCCACCATGGGGAGCAGGGCCTTCACCTGCTCTGCCCCTCACCTCTGGAACGCTCTACCGCCAGACCTTCGAAACACCACCTCCCTTTCTCTGTTCAAGACAGCCCTGAAAACACATCTCTTTAGACTAGCTTATCATTAACTTTACTAAATGTATTTTTATTATTTTGCATTTTATAATCTTTATGTATTTTATATTTCAATTTGTCACTGATAATGTTTGAACTGTATTGGTTTGTTAAGTGTCCTTGGGTGTCCTGAAAGGCGCTTTTAAATAAAATGATGATGATGATGATTATTATTATTATTCCTCCGCCTCTGGATTCTTCCGCCTCTGGATTCCTCCGCCGCTGCACCGCGTACAGTACAATACTGTATTCTTCCGCCACAGTGGCCGCTGCGTTACGACGTTTATAACGTAATCCCACGTAACTCGAAATAAGGCTGTTCATTGTAAATGGGAGATGCGTCGTAACCACAAAATGTCGTAACTCAAGACCGTCGTAACCTGAGGACTACATGTACTGGGCCATAATTTCATCTCACAGGGGTCAAATCACTGGTTCATGGTTTTTGGACATTAGTTGGTGACTCTAAAAACGAATTATGTTTTTGTTGCAGGTTTCTAAATTCCGAGTGTTCTCGACCAAGCAACCAGTGATCTGCGTGGACACGTTTTGAAATACAAACCAAACCAAAATCATTTTTCCCATGTGCAACTTGTATCTAGATCATGCACATTATCACATTGCCCATCTCCACCCATATTTTACCCACCTTGGTGTATTTTGTGCCCACCTAGATTCCCAAGGTTATGATTTAATCAACTAGACAGATTTGGGTCAGTTTATGAATAATTATCATTTATCCATAATGAGGTTTTAAGGTCTGGACATTCGTGGCAGAGCCTCAGATGTTTTCTGTCAGAGGACCACCCCTATGCAGGTATCAAAATATAACTATTGCACTAGAATTACAGAAAGTAAAGCAAGATGGTTTAGAGCTGCTCATGAGAAGATTACCCATGACAATTGTGTAATTATTCTGAAAAAAAATATTGTTTCACAATTTTTTTTTACATGTTCAAAACTCAAGCAACTAAGGCAGTCTCTGTGACTCTGGAGATTAAATTAAAAAAATATCTGCCAATGTTTCAAAACAATTTGGAGACTCACTCAAAATTTTTGTGTGCAAATTAGTCACACACTCAAGAATGCTGCGTGCCAATTAGTCACCAACAGTTGCAGCCCAGTGAGACCACCTGAAATTTAACTGGATGACGACAAAGTTCAATTAATTTAAATTAAATTCAGTTCAATTGAATTATGCATCATTCATACACAACAAGCACATGTTTGCTTTCTAAAGGCTGAATAACCAAATTACACACACACAAAAAAAAATTACCAGGTCTCTCTTGTAAACGAGTCCTTGAGGCTCAATGGGATTAACCTGCCTAAATAAAGGTTGAATGAAAAAAACTAAAGACTTATTGCAATAATAAATACAAATTCTACAAGGTATTAAATATGAAAATTTCATTCAGTACAAAAGAAAACATAAAAAATAGCAATAAATGCCACTGAGGAAAACAAGTCTTGACAGGGGATGTCTTACAAAAACGAATAAATAAATAAATAAATAAATAAATAACCTTCACATCAATATGAAGAAGACAAAGGAGATGATTGTAGACTTCAATAGGAACAAACACACCCACACCCCACTGAACATAAGAGGATCTGCAGTGGAAGTGGTCTCCAGCTACAAATACTTGGGTGTACAGCTGAATGACAACCTCAGCTGGACCAACAACACCACCAGCCTGATCAAGAAAGGTCATCAGAGACTCTACTTCCTCAGACGGCTGAGCCGAGTGTGTCTGGGAAGCTCAGTCCTCACCTCCTTCTACAGGTGTGCAGTGGAGAGCATCCTGTGCTCCAGCATCAACATGTGGCATGGAGGCTGCACAGCTGCAGAAAGAAAAGCTCTGCAGAGAGTGGTGAAGGCTGCACAGAAGATGTTGGAGTCAGCCTCCCCACCATCACAGACATCTACACCTCCAGATGCAGGAAGAGAGCCACCTGCATCATGAAGGACCCCACTCACCCAGCACACACACTTTTTGCCCCACTCCCCTCAGGAAGGAGGCTGAGGAGCATTAAGTGTAGAACCACTAGACTGAGGAACAGCTTCTACCCTGAGGCTGTTAGACTCATTAATAAATAACCAGAATAAACACTGCAAAATATCACATCATGTTGCTGCTGATCTGTTTCATGTTGCTGTGTTCATTTGTGCCCATCTGCTCATACAGACTCATGTTCGTGCTGCTGTTTGGAGTAATGTTTTTCTATGATGTTAGTGCTTAGTGTATTTTTAGTTGATATTTTTCTTAGTTCATATCTTAGATGTTATTACTGTTCTTCTCTTACATTTTATTGTTGGATGTAACTGGGAACCTGTGTACATAATCTTGTTTCATCACATGTACCACATGTGGTGCAAATGACAATAAAGATTCTCTGACTCTGAAATAAATAAATAAATAAATAAATAAATAAATAAATAAATAAATACATAGAAATACAAAATTAAAGCAATATTTCTGTGGACCTAAAACATTTTTGACCAAACCATGAAAATGTGTACAGTGGAAACTAACTGAATGTAGAAAATGTGAAAATATTCTATACTCAGAAAAAATATTGCTAAATTGTGAAATGCTTAAAAAAGATAAAAAAATAAAATAAAAAGAAGCTAGTACACAATCTGTTGTGAAATCATGCCTAAATCAAAGTACACCGTTAACTGATTCTGGAATAATGAAATGGCAGTTAGCTCAGCAAAAAACAAATACTGTAAACAAACAAAAAACTACATTCTTCCTGGAAATCCTCTTGTATTATATTACTTCTTTTAAATTTGAAAAAGTTATGCTAAATTGGAAAACACACAACACACAAAACCCACTAAAGTGTATGTGGCATTGATGACACTTCAGTTTCAGGTTTAGCACCCTGACAACTAAAGATAATATGGAGACCAGTGTCCCAGTAGTGCTTCTCTACATATGACAAGGCCATACTGATGATTAAGTGGCTGGTCCTATTTAATGAACACAAAGCCATTCAAGTGGAAGGACATTTTAATTGAAATCTCCTTCTGTTTAATAACTTAAAACATTCACAGCGAGTCATTCCTCGGAGATATTGTGGACTGAAAGTGTGCCTGGTGAAGGAGTAATTCTGTTTAATTTCACTGCTCTGATCTTTACTCCTTTCAGACTGCTGAAGTTTATTTATTTATTTATTTATTTATTTTTATTGCTCTTCTTAGCAGCATTCATGTTTGTTGAGTGACACTGTTTTCTAATGTACCTCACCTCTCTTTTCTATTCACCCTTCTCAGGCATTGTCAAGATGACTGTTAAAAAGAACGTTGCTCAATTTCACCCATTTAACACCGACCATTTCAAAGAAGTTGAATTTTAAGTGGCTCTGTTAAGCCCGAGATACACTCATGCGTCCTCAGGTACGCCACCATACGCGCGCATTTTGTGCGCATGTGTTTTGCTGATATGCTTCAGCATATGTCAGAAACTATCAGCTTTCTAAAAGCTCGCGTTCTCCTTGTTGTAATATGAGCAGCTGAGCACGGAGGGGACTCAACTGAGCTCGCTGATTGGTCACTTGCTGACACGCCTACTGAAATGATTGACAGATTTCAGTCAGCTCAAAGTGAAACCTCGAGAATGCATCATGAGCAGCTCGCTCAGACTTCTGCGGTGTTCTGATACGGTCTTTCTACTATATATGTTATAAAAAGTTCTCTCAGAAATAAAAATAATAACAGGGAGTGCTTTTCCTGCAGCACACAGCCCACCAGGGAATATTTAAAACATCGCGCACCCAGGTAGGACCTGAATTCATTCATTTCATTCATCGAGTGAACGGAGGAAGAAGCGGTTACTTGACTTTAGGCAAAAAAACAAAAGAAAAGGCCCGATCAGCGATAAAGAAGGGGAATTTATTTCATTTGTGTAACATACAAAACAGTCCGGCGCCGGGGAAGTTTATGTTCAGACACCGCGCATCGCGTATGCGTAGTAAAAAAATACTTTTGCGCGTACGTGCCCTGAGGGGCTACGCGGGGCTACGCTTTTGCCACAGCGTAAGTACGCTGCATATAGGCGTATCGTGAGGACGCTCGAGTGTATCTCGGCCTTTAGGTTAATGAGGTAACTCAACCTTGCTGAGAGGAGTACGATCATTTTCTGATTGGTTCTTTGTATCTCCACTGCATTGTTAGCACAAATGTGAGGTTGGACGATCATGTAATTTATCTTCATCTTCTACCACTTATCCATAGTCGGGTTACGGAGGCACCAGGTCCAGGAGAGAAACCCAGACATCCCTCTTCCCAGCGACACTTTCTAGCTTGTCCTGCGGGATCTCAAGACATTCTCAGGCCAGAGAAGATACACAATCCCTCCAGCATTTTCTGGGTCTTCCCTGGGGCCTGCTACCAGTGTGCAGTGCCCAGAATACCTCTAAAGGGAAGCATCCAGGAGGCATTCTAATCAGATGCCCCAAACACCTCTACTGACTCCTTTGGATGCAAAGTAGCAGCGACTTTACACCAAGCTCCCTCTGGATGACAGAACTCCTCACCCTATCTCTAAGGGTAGCATAGGGATAGGATAGCCTGGCCACCCTGTTAAGGAATCCTATTTTGGCTGCTTGTATCTGGGATCTTGTTCTTTCTGTCATGACCCAAACCTCATGACCACAGGTGAGGGTTAAAACAAAGAAATACCAGTAAATCGAGTTTTGTACTTTTTTATTTTTTTTAATATATTTTTTATAGATGGCCTCACTTCTCACCTTACAGCCATCCTCTCACACCGCTATGAATTTTTTTCTAGAGAGAAAAGAAAGACAGAAAGTAAGACAACAAAACACAACAATTATCCACAAAAAAAGGCACAAGGCAAACACACCCAACCTCCGTCGCAATCCTGCAAAGTACGACAGAACACAGCAACACATGCATAAAGAATAATAACATTCTTGACTCTGCAGTAGAATTCCATAAATATACATACCCATACTTACAAATGAATATACAGTATACATACATATACATTCATATTCAGTCACATACCCATCTACATATCTGCATATGATATCTACATATACATCCCTGCACCCATTTGTGTATGGTTGTGAGCATGCATAAGTGAATAAGGTTCTTCGAATAGAACATTCAATAGTGACCGCGAAGCATCAGCGATCCACCCCCCGAAGGCCCGAGGCAGACAAAGGGGGATCAGAGCCCAAGACCCCAAGAAGGACCCCGAGCCCAGAGTCCCCAGGGCCACCCAACAGGACGAGCCACTCACCAACTCCCCAGATCCGACCAAAGGGGAGAACAGGAAGAGCCCCACCAGCGACTACACACAATGACCCCCCGGGACCAACAGCGACAAACTCACAGGCCCCCGCCGGAGCCCACTGCATCGGCGTAGCCCCAGGCCCGGTCACTGAGGCCCGGGCACCGGGGACGCCCACCCCTCAGGCCCAGACCCGACAGGACCAGAGGACCCGAGCCCTACCAGGCAGCCACCAAGCCGAGCCGACACACGCCCAAGCGCCCATCCCCCGACAGCGAAGGCCCCAAACACACCCACAGGCAAAGGGACACCCACCCGGGGGACCACGTGGCAGGAGCGCGACACCAAGTAGCCTCAGATGTATCAGAGAGGGGGCAGTCCAAGTCACAGCCTGACACTTAGACATTCATACACAGACACACTCACTCAGACCCACCCTCATCCTCACTCACACAAAGACAAACAATAACGACACGTTCCATTCATAATCCCGATGCACACTCTATACCCCCTAGGTCCAAGACATGTACCTGCTCCCTACATGGGGCAGCCCACACCCAAACCCAGGAGGTAGGCCCATTCATTCTGGGGTGGAGAGTAGCCGACATCCAAGATTCGGCCCAACCCTCGCCCTGCCGACAGGACACCCCAGCCCAAGCAGCCCCAGGGAGAGCGCAATGCCAGCCCCGCCCACGGCGAACCCTCAGGCCCCGAACCCTCCCATAGTCCAGGACAACAC
>JBBPBX010006601.1:2836-18285 GCA_038048925.1 Garcialebias charrua
GCGAGCAGCTGGTTTCGGCTGATCCACCTTGAGAAGGAGCTATTTATAAGACTGAGCTGAATACAGCGCCTCAGACTGAAGAAGTCTTTTGGATGAAAGACGAAACGTTGCTACAATTTTTTTTGTTCAGTTTTGTTTTGTTTTATGAATGTCCAGAGGACCGGACTTAACTTTTGTAGATTTCTCTACCTGGATTATTGCGTATGCATCAGGATACTTAACTTATTTTTTAAGTTATCATGCTCACAACATGCACGCAGAGATGGACGGACAGAAGGTGTTTCCAATCCCCTCTTTTCGCTCTGCAATGGGGACAAAACGGCAGAAAGGAGGGGAAAAAAATCCATAATGGAGCACTCACCTGTCCCCTTCATGATATAATCTATGGCTCTGTCACTGATTGCTGCATCGCTCGGCTTGATGTCCATGAAAGGTTTGCTTCCGATCCCCATCGACACCATCTCCTGCATACGCAGCTCTGCAGTCACAAGAAATTAGAAAACATAAGAAGGTTTATTTCCTTCCTCAGGTGGATGAGTGATGGTGAGATGGATCAACAGATCAGGGCCTCGTTCTTAGTAATGAGGACGTTGCTTCGGTCGGTCGTGGTGAAGAAAGAGTTGAGTCAAAAGGCAAAGCTCTTAATATACTGGTCTCACTACGTTCCAACCCTCACCCATGGTCATGAGGTTTGGATCAATTCAGCACTCCCTGTACTGTTTAGTTATTTTCTGTACATGTTTTCAATTCTTTCTGCATACTGCTGTGCTGTTTTAGTGTGTGAGTGTGTGTGTGTGTGGGGGGGTAGCTATAAACCTGAAATATAATTACTGCAGTAAGACAAACAAGGAATGAATAAAAATAAAGAATTATAAACCAAGTTTGAGCCAAAATTCAAAACTGGTAAATTTTATAAACAGTCATGTGAACACGAGGAACCTATTCAATGACAAACAAACAAATAATAATTTATCATGGCCATATCAGATTCTAGTGTAAAATTGTGAAAAGATGGTGATAAAAATGATAATTTAGGAGGACAATACTGTGGATTCCAAGCTTTAGATAAGTAGTAGACTCTGTATTAAAGAAAACAAACTCCAGCCATAACATTATGACATTACAGGGAGTCCTCGACTTACGGAAACTCGGACTTACGAACGGACTTACGAACAGTACTGTTCGTAAGTCCGTTTGTAAGTCCGAGTACATTAAATACAGCACTGGTATGAGTTTTTAGATGAAAGTGTGTTAGCTAACCGTTTGTAAACAAAGTTCTGTGCGTGTTTATGAACCAGTATGTACGTTTGTGTTGAAAAACGGGTGTTTGGCGCAGAGCTAGCATACATTTTCCGACTTACGAACGAAAATCCGGACTTACGAAGGCACGTGCTATGGGTTCCGACTTACTTCAAAATCAGAGGCATACATTTTCCGACTTACGAACGAAAATCCGGACTTACGAAGGCACGTGCTATGGGTTCCGACTTACTTCAAAATCAGGTTACAAACGGTCCTTAGGTCCGGAACTCGTTTGTAAGTTGAGGACTCCCTGTATTTTGATTCTTATGTGTTTTTATGGTTTTACTTTTGGAGAGCACAACACGGATCAACATTTGTTTGAAACGTGTAACAATCAGCTGTGACTGCACCTGACGGGAGCTGCCACTGAGGATGTGGATCTAAAAGTCACCTCAATCCTTAAACTTCCACTTTAAATCCAAAACTTCAGCTCCAGTGACAGGAAGTTCCCTCCTTTGCTTTGTCCCGTAATATAAACAGGACTAAAGTTTAACCTGTCGGACGTTATTTTGTTATTCAGGATGTGTCGAAGCGCAGCTCCGTGTGTCTGTTCTCTGACGCTCACCTCTGTTCCTCAGCGCCTGCCTCCACAGGATCTTGCCGATAATAGCCGTCCACACGGCCTTGACCTCAGCAGAGCTGGCTTGGAGTATAAACGTGTCCTGAGACTTCCTCCGACGGAACCAGATCTCAAAACGAAGGCCGCTGTCGCCAACATTTTCCGTCATACCGATCTCTGCTGTCTGCGCAGAAAAAAAGGGTTGACTTCACGTAGCGCCACAAACCAACAAAAACAGGCAAGCCTTACCTTGAAGGACTGTTTGTAGATATAGAAGTCATATCCTCCTTCGATCTTCTTGGTCTTGCTGAAGAGGATGAGGTCTTCGAACAGGAAGATGTGGCGGAGGTATTTCCTGCGTCCGCACCAAACGATGAACTCGTCCTGGCAGCGCAGCTGACCCTGCTCCTTCAGGTTCACCTGTGGAGGAAGCGCGTCAGAGAGAACAACGCAACTCCTCGTGGGACACTCGCCACAATGCATAAAGTCTGTGACCTCGGCGTGGCGCGAGGAGGGTCTTTTGAACTCACGTCGCAGCCTCGGATGGCGTCCATGGCCAGCAGGTCGTTGCCGTGGCGAAGCTGAAACTTGACCATCTCCTCGGCGGTGCGGAGGTCACTCAGCTCCTGCTCCTGGGACTGACTGCACTCCTTTATCAGATCTTTGAGCAGCAGCGCGTATTTGCTCATCCTCTGAATGGGCTTCAGCAAGTAGGAGGCCAGATCCATCTTGTCCCCAAGCTCCATTTGTTTATTCTGAAGAAAAACAGCAACAAAAAAATAATAATTCTTAACACAAAAGGTCTCAAGAGGAAAATCTGCCACACATGTATGTCTTGTTTTTTTTCTTTTTGGTGCTCTCAATAAACTTTTTTTTTTCTGACAAAGCGTAAAAACCTTGCAGTTTTTATTTTATTTTGTTAGAAATGTTTTAAAAGTTCCCGGTACCTCACAGCAACATTACTGTCCTCTAGTGTTTCTTGCATTCTTTGATCCCACAATTTTCATTTAATAAAATACAGGTGGTCGCCGGGTTACAACGCCCTCGACTTAGGGCAATTCGGATTTACGAACGCATCATAATTAATAAAAATATGGGAAAAAAATGTGTTTAAATGTTCTTAATTTCACATGCACAGCACTTTGTTGCAGCTGTGGTTGTTTTAAATGGCTTTATAAATAAAGTATCATTATTATTATTATTTTATTATAATTTTTAAGCCTATTTGCGCAGTTTCCGGCAGTTTCCGGAAATGCTGCCGTGTCCGCCATTTTAGGGTTAGCTTTCAGGTTAGCGTGACTGGAGGAGCCACGAGCTAACATGCTCGCCATCAGGAGACGCTTGCTGCAGCCGGGAGCTCGCCTTGGAGGGATGACACCGAGCTAACGGGGGGCTAAAATGCTAACGCAGCCCGGACCCGACGGGCGGCGGAGACCAGCTCACAGTAAGAAATTGTATTTTTTTATTTAATTACAGTACTGTATGTCTCTAAATGTACTGTACAGTACTGTATGTGTTTTTTGATAATTATGTACCGGTAGCTGTGTTAGGATAGGCGAAGTGCTTGGTAACTTACAGTACGTACATGTACGTGTATCAGTGGCGGCTCGGGTGGTCCCCGATTTACGGCAAAATCGGGTACGTAACTCGAGGACTAGCTGTAATGCATTCCTTTCCTTAAAGACTTTGCTTATTTCAGGATACGATAACTTAAAAATTGTGTTTTTGAGCAGTAAGCAGGTTGTCCCTCCTTCCCACCTCCATGGAATGTAAATTTAAAGGACCTTCATTAGGAAATTTCCTCAACTTGGGATAAAATTATCAGATTTTAATGACTTTTTTTTTTTTTTTCTGACTCATTAAGGGCCTCTACAATTAATTTTTACTTTTTTAAATCTACAAAATATTTTGTTAATGGCAATTTAGAAAAACTGTGTTTGGGGTCAAAATTGCACAAGCTGGTTTGTGGTTGGACATGGAGTTTCTTTTCCTTATTCACTCTTGCTGCCATTGTGCGTTTCATTTTTTACTTTTACTGAATCAGTTGATCAGCGAGCTGCAGCGTCCGTCCACCCGTCTACGGCGCCATGTTTTCAGTCAAGCCAACAGCAGTCAGCCATACTCTGGCCCAGCCTGGATGATTCCACAGGTCTGCATGCAAGTGGAGCCTCTGTTTTGAACCATATACTGTACTCACGCCCAACGCAAGTGGTTCTTTAAAAAAAAAAAGTTTGCTTTTTACATCGAACTAAAACTATTTTGTTGGATGAAATGAGAGACGGGATTGAGAGCAACTGGCACCTGCAACAGACATACCTCTTTTCATTCAACCATTATTTAAACAGGTAAATAATAATAATGATGAATTTAATTTATACCGCACTTTTCATTAATAAAAATCTCAAAGTGCTAGTCCCATTGAGCCATGCAGACTCATTTACAAGAGAGACATGGATTTTAACAAAGAGTGATGACAACAGTGACACCAATAGACAATCACAAATGAAATAATGCATACAATTTTTTATTTTTTATTTTTTTACTTTTACAATTGAAAACAAAATGATTATTATTATTTTTTTCAACTCTTCCAGGTAAGTTGCATCTCCTGGTCAAAGAGTTTTACAGAGGCCCTCAAAGGTAAAAGCATCAACAGATGGGCTGATTAAAAATCATACGTATAGGGATGAAGAGCAGATAAGAAAACGCATTTACCATATTTTTCAGCCTACAAATCGCTTTTTTTATATTTGATTTTTTTTTGCATAATTTGCATAACTTGTACACTGAAGCGACATATTTATGGATTTTTTTTCTCGTATTTATAAAACCAATTTTTGGCTGAGATATGACCGTTTTCATTCATTCTGACATCGAAAATATTGAACACTACCATTTTCAGCCGCTAGATGGCACTCGAGTAGTATGGCATGCCATTGTGTCATGTACCGTAATAGGTAAAAGTGGCTATTAATGACTCAGCTTGCCAAAGAGTTCCACCTTTGTCCAGTTTGCTTGGAGCAACCATCAAATCAGCTTCATTTAGATGCACTGCCCCAGCAAAATGCAGCTAATTTTTATTAAGTAAAAGTTCAACTGAAACATGCCTTTTCGAAGAAATGCGCAACGTTCCTCCTTCAAGAGTTCCTCCCTCTGCATGCTCCCGGAGAACCGAGGCACCAAACACTTTGAAAATTCAGCTGATTTGACTGTCAAAGTGCATTGGTTAAGTAAAAGTTCAACTGAGATTTTGAGCAAACAAATAATTGTTTTTAAGCGTTAATCTTGTTTAATTCTTGTTAAAGTCCTCCCGTGCACGCTCCCGCGGCCGCCACTTGGCAGTCAATTGATTTTTGGCACAACACCGGCCCACATTTCCGGGTTGTCAGCGGTGACGCATAATAGATGCGACTTATACGGCGAAGAGAACTATTTATGTATTTTTCCACTTTATTAAATATATTTGGACTGATGCAACTTATACGGTGGTGTGACATGTACAACGGAAAATACGGTATGATGGACGTCAACAGTCTGTTTTAGCCCTGATGGCCACTAGAGAGCAGTAAACTCCTTGTAACTGTGACTTTCCTTCCCTCCATTGATTACGGTGACATTATCTACATGAATGCTCCTACAAGCACCCTGCAGATGTTGGATGCTGTCTATCATGGTGCGCTAAGATTCATAACTGGCTGTGATTATCGTACCCACCACTGCACCCTGTATTCACTGGTTAACTGGACATCATTAACCTCACGCAGACTCTTCCACTGGTACATTTTCATCTTTAAATCACTTCTTGGTCTGCTGCCTCCATACATCTCCTCCTACATGTCTCTGCGTGAGTGCAGCTACAGCGTGCGCTCTCAGGACATGATTACCTGTCAGTGAGGACTGAACTTGGCAAAAGGGCCTTCTCCTATTCTACTCCTGCTTCCTGGAATATCTTACAAAAAGATCTGAAGCTCTCAACCGTGACCTCTCTAAATGGCCTTAAGAATCTGTTGGACTCCTGGCAAGAACCAATGCAGACATGTTCCTGTTTTTAGTTTTCTACATTTGCCTTATAAGTTATACTGTAATCTGTCTGTTTTGCTACTTTGACATCTTTTTAACTTGTTATTTAAAAAATCTGTATGCCTCTTTTATGATTGTCAATTGTTGATTGTCAAAGGAAAGTCTATTGTTGCTGTTGTCATCATTCTGTGTTGAAACCAGGTCCCTCTTGTAAATGAGTCCTCAAGGCTCAATGGGATTAACCTGCCTAAATAAAGGTTGAATGAAAAAAAGTAACATTACTGAGAGTTTATGGAAGCGTTCAAAACCTTTGTCTTGGCCTTTCCTGGTATGATTTAGTGCCCGTTACTTGACCTGGGTCACTGTAGTGTGAGTGAAGAATGTAACCTGAACAATTTTCCAACACACCTTAAAGAATTCGTTGCCATGGCTGCTGAGCAGAGCGTCGGACTGAGGCTTGTTCTTGCTGTACAGGGCGTACATCCCAAACTGGTCCTCCTGCAACAACAAAGAGTTACAAGCCTGACTACAGGAACAAGAGAGCTGATGTTTCTGTGCGGTTTGAGAAACAATGAATGACTCTGCTCTTCAGGAACTGGACAGAAAATGTGTAAAATTCACAGAACAAACAAAAAATTTGCTGTTCAAAAAGTGACAATGATATATTATAATAATGACATTTAAATCAGTACAATGAAAATATACAAAAAATGAAAAATAAACTTGACAGAAATATCATAAAAAATTAATTTTGACTTTAAAAAAATCTAAAATATGAGAAAAAAGAGCCACATAAGAATAAAAAGAAAAATTTGTGTTCAAAATACTGAAGAAATACAATATTTAAAAAAAGTTTAATTTTAAATTTCTACACAATTTTATTTTATAAATTTATTTATTTTATATAATTAATAAAAATAATAATACCGTAATAATGTCACATTTTTGTCATCTGTGTATGTTTCCATACAAGACGAAATTTGACTCTGCATTTAACCCAATCACCACCAGGTGGGGCAGTGGGCAGCTATAGAAAGCGCAATTGGGATGAGATGTGCTGCTCAAACACACCACAAGTTATGCCGTGACTGGGGTTCGAACCTGGGTCCTTCGGGTCCCAAGTCGGTTCACCTGCCAATTAATGCAAAGTGTTCCAAATATATAATAAAAAGGTTAAAAAAAACATCAAATTAAAAGTATAAAAGTTCTGCATTAAAATGTATTAAACTTTATTTTACAAAATAAATATAAAGAAAAAAAAAGTTTTTAAGTTGTAAAAGTTTCCAAAACTAATATTTTCCATTTTTATTTATACCATATTCATTTTAAACAATAAAACACAATTTGTTCAAAAATATTTGTAAACTAGTTTAGATTCCATATTTATTTGTTCATTTAATGTCCAGATTTATTCCCACTGGAAACGCTGCTGAATTTCTGTTTGCTTCACTTATTTTTAATTTATTTTTGCTCTCCGTGTTTCTCGTCAGGAACGTTTTCGGGGACTCACGTGTCGCAGGAAACAGCTGCTGATGGACAGCGGGGAGTGGGCGCACGCTTCCAGCTCCTTCAAGAAGTACTGGCTGTGGAAGTCCCACAGTTTCTCTACGTTGCCGAAGATGATGCTCCGCTTCCCGCGCAGGTCCTGAGGCAGGTCCAGGCGCTCCATCTCGGGGAAGTAGTGCTCGATGATGTAGCTGAGGGAGCGGACGTACTCCCTCTCTGTGGAAATCATTTCATCCATGATGTGCCGAACTTTACTGCTGAACAGAAACACGTGAACGTGGAGTCAGACTGATGAGGTTCATATTGTGGAGCAACTCGTTTCACCATACAGGTAGTCCTCGGGTTACGACGGCCTCGACTTACGATGGCCTTGGGTTACGAACGCCCTCCCATTGAAAAGCATTGTTCGAGTTATGCGGTTTATGCGCCTTTACACCAAAAAATACTGTACCGAAACTCAGCGGAAATTTACAGGAGGGAGGGGGGAGAGTAGCTGACGCAGTCAGTGGAAACTTACAGGAGACCTCATTGTTTGGACAGCACACCGGAGCAGAGGAGGTTAGGAGGGGCTAATATGCTAACAGACCTTACTGTAAAACTCTGGACCGTTGGACCGCGCGTGAAAAAGTACAGGAGACCTTATTGTTTGGAGCGGAGGTTTACGAGGCAGAGAGGCTACAGCTGAGCAACGAGCTAACATGCTAACAGACCTTGCTGTAAACGCTGTGGACCGCGTGAAGCTGCAGGAAGCTGCAGAGCTCGGAGGTGCACGAGCTAACATGCTAACAGACGGAGGAAGAATTCACCAGCTCCCAGTAAGAAATTAACTCTTTTTTTCCTTCATTATGGCTCCAAATGTACTGTATGTGTTTTTTGATAATTATGTAGGGTACAGTACTGTGTTAGGATAGGCGAAGTGCTTGGTAACTGTACAGTACCGTACATGTACGTGTATATGGGGCGGCCAGCGTGTATGTGTTTTCCGACTTACGTCGAAATCCGTGTTACGAACGGGCGTAGGAACGGAACTTGTTCGTAAGTCGGGGACTACCTGTATTTCTGTTTGGTGGGAGTGGTTCGCCTCCTCACCTGCTCTGCTTCTTTCCCTCCCCCTCGCTGCACCTGGCGTGCGTCCTGGAGGGAGTGGACATGCTGCGGCTGCGGCCCAACGCAGGACTCGTCACGTCAGGCCTCTGCAGCTTCTTCTCCGCGGACACGTTGTTGGCCACCTCCAGACCCTTGATGAAGACCCCCGTGTAGCCGTGCACGTGGCTGACGTCCGAGTGGCCGCCGTCCCTCGGGGTCAGCTCGTAGCTCGCGGTCTTCTTCATGATCTTCTTCAAGGGCTGCTTGCGGTGCCGCGTGGTTTTGGAGTAGACGGGCTCGGAGTGGCAGGAGACGGAGTCCACGGTGCAGTCGCTGTCCGTGTCGTCGTACGTGGACGAGCTCCGGCCCAGTTTGCTTCCACTGTCGGGGGCGAAAGGGAAGTCCGATGACACGGAGCTGGACGGGCTCCCGGGGAACGGTCCAGCTGAGAGATCCTTGCCGCCCTCGAAGGTCAGCGCTGGTATGACCTCAGGCAAACGCACACATCCATTAGCTCCACCATGCTCTGAGGCACCAGCATGTCTCTCTGCGCTCTTCAAAGGATCTGCTGCATCAGCAGAGGTCAAACTCTGGGGTGATGTTGTGACTCGAGCCAAAGTCTCCTCCAGCTGCTGCTTGGTCTGCTGACATTTGTGCCACACGGAGGTCCACTGCTGCAGCTGCTGAGGACTCTCCAGGGACAGAACCATGTCATTGAGCGTGCTGAAGTTGTCCACGGAGAACTTGGATGCCTCGGCGCAGTAATCCTGCAGGATTTGCAGCACAGAGGGTGAAACGCTCTCATCTGAGGTGTCCAGACTCAGCTGACTGAAGTATTCCTGGCAGTGGTCTGTCCACTGGTTCGCCTAAAGACGTGAAAACAAATTAAAACTTTTCTTATTTAATTCGTTTTCAGGAAGACAGAAAGGAAAGAGAAGGCAGATAAAAACAGAAAACGTGTTTTTAATGCTAGCTCAGATTGATTGACATTGGGTTCTGTGGAAACATAAACAAATAATATCTTACCTGTTCTAGATACTTCTTCGAACAACTGCATTTAGTAAAAAAAAAATTTTTTTAAATAAAAACTCTGACAAGCTAACTGTTAGTCTGACAAACAACAATGGCTCATCCAAGAACAAACTACGTTTTGCTAGATGTACCGTATTTTCCGGTCTACAAGTCGCACCTTTTTGCCTAATTTGCATGCCCTGCGACTTATTGAGCAGTGAGACATGTTGATAGATTTTTTCCCATATTTTTAGACCAATTTCTGGCTCAGATATGAACGTTTTTCATTTTGGCAAAAATGGTGCAGTACCACTTTTGTCCGCTAGGGCACACCAACCATTCCCATCTCATGTGTCCGACGGCAGCCTCCTCTGGTCGGACTGACTCTGTCGCAGCCCGGCCTCCTGCTCTGGAGGTATGAACTACTGTTAGCTCAGTGTTAGCTTATAGCTCCGTATTTACCGTAAACGGGTACTATTTATCTAAATAACTCATGAACTACAGGAAAGATTTTTATCAAACTTACAGAAAGTAATCACAAGATGGACATTTACAAACTGTTAGCTGTAGGAGATTTTTGAGCTAAAATTCGATTTATTTATAATTATTTTCACAGCGCGCGACGGTTTGGAAGATGTCAAAGCGAAACAATTTAAATCCAGCAGATTTGACCATTACGTGAATTTATTAAGGAACGGTTAAGCTCAGAAACACTTTTGCTATAATGTCAGCAAACAAATAATTGTTTTTACCGTGTTAATCTTGTTAAAGTCCTTCCGTGTGACAGCCATTTGCATCAGAGCTAACCACCGGTCCACATTTCGGGTTGTCAGCGGTGACGCATAACATACGTGACGCGTCAGCGGTGACGCGTAATAGATGCGACTTATAGAGAGGTGCAACACGTTTATGGATTTTTCCAATTTATTGCCAATAATTGGACAATGCAACTTATAGAGAGGTGAGACTTATAGACCGGAAAATACGGTAGCTCAAAGAACCATCTACATCAGGTAAGATATTGATTGTTCATAGCCTTTTTAACTCAAAAATATCAAATTTCTCTCCTTATGTCGAGTGAAAGCAAATTATTCTGGCTTTGTTTTATGATTTGTCACGTACCGAGTCGTAGAACTCAAAAAGGTTTGCCAGGATCTCCAGTTTAGTCTTCCTCTCCTCCACTCTGCTCAAGATCGAGCCCAGATGTTGCTTAAAGTCCAGCAGAACCAAATCTGGAACAGTCTCTGGGGACTCTTTCACAAGCTGCAGGCCGAGCCTCTGCTGGTGCTGTCAGGAAGAAAAAAACAGTCTCTTCCTAAAGTCGCACATTAATGGTTGACCGAATATAAAAATACACTAAAGCATTTTTTTTTTTTACCACCGACTCCTCCAGGAACTGGTTCACGCTCTCCTTCATCTCCTTAATTTTGCCCAAAGACAGAGTTATTGTTTCTAGAGGAATGAGCTGCTTCTCTCCTGCTGCACTGAACCAGCATTTTATCTAAGGAGATAGAGAGAGAAGCTGTTTATTTAATGTAGTCAATATTTGTGATCCATGCTGGCAAAATGAGTCAGAATGAGAAAAGGCTGAAAAAATAAGTAAAAACATTGATTTTTTTTTATTTTTTATAAATTTGAGATTAGAGGAAAATTTAGTCCATAGCTAATAATTACATAATCTACGACCAAATCAAAGCTTTCTAACAGGTATGTCTTCAGATAATCCTTTATCTTCTAACCTTTATACAGTAATTTCTTTGAATCCGACTATTTTTCTCTGCTGGGAAATCCCTTTGTATAATGTCGGGCATCATTCTGAAGCTTGGGCGCTCCCCCTTTTAAATGCTGAAATTCCTGAAGGTGTCATTCTAGATCAAATAAAAATAAAGTTTTCAAACTTGTACTGTTGTAAGCAGCAGATGTTAGCCGGCCGGGCGATTTCAACAAACTGTATCATTTTGAAGCTTTTAAGATGCAGAGAATTTGAAAAGAATGACCCAAGACTGAAAAAGTCCTCACTGTCAATCATCTTGCCAGCACGAGTCACATTTTAAGATTGAGAATGTGAAGTACAGGTGATGTAATCAGGATGCATGTTGGGATTTGCAGTCACCTGTTGCGTTTGCTCCTCAAACTTCTGCGCCTGCAGCTGACTCTCCAGCTCCTTCTGGGACTTGTTGGATAAGATCACGAGTTTGTGAACCTCTTCGTCCACTTGGTTGTACAAAGTGCTCAGCTTCTCGACAGCGTCCCTGAAAATAATCCAATCTTGGGTCAGTCTGAATATTAAATAAAACTTCTTCACAGGTCTCCATGCCATTTGTCCAAACGTACCTGTAGCTTTCATTATCGCACGCTTCTTCCTTCCTGATGCGGGCGAGAACAGTTCCTCCTTCGAGGCGCAGTCTGTTCAGGCAGGAATCATCTAGAACGCTCTTCATGAGATGCCTCTGCTGTTCCAACACCTCAGACACCTCCTGATTTAAAACATGGTGGCAAATGAATGTCACTGTTCAAATTCAAGAATCTTTATTATCCCCAAGGGCCAATTTGTTTCACAGTCAGTAGTCACATAGGGCATTCATATTAGACAAGACATTAAGACATTAAAATAACAGAAATCATCACTGTTCGTTGAGAAGACTGATCATTACTTTCTCTCTATTCGTTCTACATCTGGGCTGCAGATACCTGCGTCCAGATGGACGCAACCTGAACTCATCATGGAGTGGATGATCAGGATCTGCCAGAATCAACCTGGCCTTGTTCACTGACCTCACCTTGTGTAGGTCAGTGAGGTCCTGTAGGGCTGTGCCAGCAGTTTTGCTGCACATCCTGAATATCCCGAGAGTTTGTTCCTGTTTTTGCAAAACAGGAACTGTGGATCAAAACAAGACCTGTTTATATGACGTACAGTCTATAAGCTTTAGGACAAATGTTGTGCTTATTTGCAGGATTGTACTTCTATTTGAAAAGAGATTATATTACCATAAGATATTTATATATTTCATTGTTCTAAAGTATTTTAATGTGTAATCCCAATTATGTAGAATGAGGCAAGACATAGCACCTTTTTCAAATACTGTATATGTTTTAGGTTGCACATTTTTAAAAGCCGGTCCAAAAAATTATTAAAAATAAAATAAAACCCTGCGTGTTAAGATAACTGGTAAATCTATATGGATGTTTTTACAGTTTCTAATGAGCATGCTTAAAAGTCAGTATTTTGTAATGCATTGTGGTTTGAATAGATTCATGCATACTACAGGTTATTTAACATATAATCAGTATTTAATTGCTGTTTGCGTACACTTGTTACTATCACTGACTGTGGCATCCTTATCTGCCGAATCATTCATCTATGTGTTCACTTTTATCAACGGTTGGTGTGGATCTGTTTTAAGTCTAAAATCTAAACATTGTACATCGAGGACATTTTGCTGTCACAACATAAATATACCACTAAAATTAATTTATAAGTTGTATATTAAAAAGGTAAATCAAAATCACGTTTAAAAGACCAGAACACAAAGTTGAATGCCAAACATGATTACCAGAAATAACCGTATTTGAGCATGTGGTGCCCGGTGCACATTGGTAATTGTAGAAAGGTCAGTTGTCCCTAAGAGTGAGAGTGAATGGTTGTTTGTCTCGTTTGTCAACCTGTCCAGGGTGTTGTCCCCCGCCTCTCGCACAGTGACTGCTGGTGACAGTCATCAGCTCCCCATGACCCGGAAAGAAGAAATGGATGGATGGGATTTTAAAAAATCGTAGGAAAATTTTGCAAAAGGATGCCAAAGACCATGTGCATTTGTTTACCTACAGAAACAGCCGAAGTGACTGAAGTCAGGTCCACAGCAGGTTCAGGTTAACCTTGTTTAATGTTTGATTTCATGCAATAAATAATACAATAATTTCACTGTTATGCCGACGATACACAGCTTTACATCAGGACTGGAGCATCCTCATCATCCCCATCTCCATCTTCACTCACTGCCCTCTCTACCTGCCTGGAGGAAATAAGGGCATGGATGAATCAGAACTTTCTTCAATTAAACTGCTCCAAGACTGAGGCCATACTGATTGGCACCCCTCACCAGGTACAAACATCAACTATAACAACAATTTCCTTTTCTGGACAAGACATCCCCCTCTCCACCTCTGTTACAAATCTTGGAATAAAAATGGACTCTCATCTTACATTTGAAAATCACATTAAGCTTCTGTTTAAAACCTGCTTCTTCCATCTTCGAAACATCTCCAGACTTCGCCCATCCCTAACTTTTTCTGATGCTGAGAAGCTCGTCCATGCCTTTGTCTCCTCCAGGCTCGACTACTGCAACTCCCTGTTTATTGGAATCCCTGGCAAAAATCTTCAGAAGCTTCAATATATTCAAAACAGTGCAGCAAGGATTTTATTGAGAGTTCGTAAATTTGAACATATTACACCCATTCTCCATAACCTCCATTGGCTTCCTGTCACCTACAGAATTCAGCACAAAACTGCTCTCATTACATTACCTCATTACCAGCATATGCTCTCATTACACACCAATGCTTACAGAACTTCACCAGACTATCTAAAGGACATTCTTGCACCATATTCATCCACCCGGTCTCTACGATCACAGAACAGTAATTCTACTTCACATTCCACGAACCAAATTAAGGACCATGGGAGACCGGGCATTCTGTGTGGCTGCCCCCCGCCTATGGAACTCCCTCCCTGACTGCCTGAGAGCTCCACAGTCACTGGTTGACTTTAAAACGGCTTAAAGACCTTTCTTTTTAAGCAAGCCTATTCTGCCTCCACATGATTTTATCTTTGATCTTGGTTGATATTATTATTGATTTTACTTGATTTTCTCACTTGTTTTATTTGATTTTTGCTTTTGTTGCACTCTGTAGCACTTTGGGATTTTTATTAGTGAAAAGTGCATTATAAATTGAATTCATTATTATTATTATTATTGTTAGTCGTCTCCAAAATCAGGTACCATTCTGGATCTTAGTATGTTAATTTGAGTGCATTTAAAACAATAGTTGTGTACCGTATTTTTCTTAAAAGCCTTGCTGTGCGCTCCTGTGGCAGACATTTGCAGCAGAGCTAAACACTCGGTCCATATTGCCGGGTTGTCTCAGCGGTGACGTGTCACGTCAGCGGTGGATGACGCGTTACGTCGGTGCAACCTATATTTAGGTGCGACCTGTTTATGGATTTTTCCAATTTTTGGGCAATAATTGGACAAAACGACCTACCGGTAGTTAGGTTGTGTTAGAAAAGCTTTCAGTAAAAATAGGGATCAGTAAAAGGAATAACGTCATTTTATAATCAATGTAATACTTTGTATTCACATGTGCTTTATCTGCACAGAAAGTTGATTAAAGCATCATTTTTACATGATGTAATCTATTTTACAACACAATGTTATCAACATTGCTTGATCTTGTTTCCACAATTGACATGGAAGCCACAAAAAAACAAATACCAGAGTGGATTATTGCACCTAAGTGGAAGACAGAAAAGAACATTGAGACAGGTGCTAAAGCAGGGCGGCGTACCTGTTGGCTTACCTCCGAGGTCTTGAGGCTGCCGCTGGCACTCAGCATGCTGATGGACTCCTGAAGGAAGTTGATGGCAGCGCTGCAGCTGCTAGCAAATGATTCAACTTTCTGTAAAAAATAAATAAAAAGGAGTGATATAGATCGAGAGGGATTATTAATGTCAACTGTCAAAACAAAGCTATTGCCACATGGGAAACGGATCCTGTTTCGACAAGCTCAAGGATTCCTTTTTTCTGTAACTGTATTCAGCTTTAGAAAAACAGCAATTACAACATATTTCTATTTTTTATGTCATTTTTTTAGCACACATAGACAAAACTTGTGATTTAACCAGAAGCATAAGCGTTGCAACAATTATCTGTGTAGAGGACACCCCCAACATTTAAAAAAATATTAATTC